>OY720680.1:95776227-96049573 GCA_963170755.1 Amphimallon solstitiale
TTACACTGCTCAACACGAATTGTGATAACCATACTCTTTTACAAAAGATAGCAATGATACACTAAATACTGTTTGTGAGTGGTTTATGAACAATAAACTGTTTTTTAACTATACCAAAAGCACCTTCATAAGTTTCCATCTTGATCAATTTCAGGTGGATAAGATGTTTTAGTTATATCTTAATGTTAACGTTAACGCTCTGGTAATATACCGCTAACAGTGATTTGCAAGATATCAGTACAAGGTTTAAGCATCATTTTGCAATTCCTAAATCAGTTCAAGTACTAATTTCATCAGATTTTAGCTGTGAATGCTTTTACTCCCCCTACAGGATTTTTAGATTGTAGTTTTAATAATAATAATAATAATAATAATAATAATATTCTTTATTTTCAGTTCTCGCTACAATGCATAATATCATCTACATAAGATATAACTGTAGAACTAAAAAGCACAGGGTAATAGTTCAAGGTTAAATATTAACCCGTGATCTTCCACCATCACCCTGAAACACAAAGAATATCTACCAATAGAAAACGAATAATGTTTTTATTATATTATA
Organism: Amphimallon solstitiale; assembly: GCA_963170755.1. Taxonomy (NCBI): domain Eukaryota; kingdom Metazoa; phylum Arthropoda; class Insecta; order Coleoptera; family Scarabaeidae; genus Amphimallon; species Amphimallon solstitiale. Next base: position 95,776,790 of record OY720680.1, read on the forward strand.
TTATTATTATATTTAGAATATAGTTTCACATAATATATACATATATATATACTTGTAAATAGTAATAAATAAAATATATATCTCAATCTATATAAACAAATACAAATGTTTTTAATTTGTTGTAAATACTACTTTCATTCAATTGTATTTATCGTAGTATATGTATATAATAGTTTCCTGTTTTTTGACATTTTCAGTACTGTATAGTCTACTGAAATAAATTCTTTATTATAAACATTGTAGAAACTACCGTCTCAGAATAAGGAGTAATACAAATATCGCGCCAAAATGGTACATATTTTTAAAATATTTTATTTCAAGTACGTCATGCACATTAGCAATAAGGCATGTTCCAACAAACCGTTAAATACACCATCCAAACAGCGTCAACGATTAGTACACTTAAGACGACAAAAAACAGTTTCAAATATGTAGAAAATCTAAACGCTACACACTCCAAAAATGGGATCAACAATAATTGTAATGAACATCTCTAAGACACCAAGTAGTATAAGGTATTAATGACAATATATATACTATATATCGCATAAATGAAGAATAGAAATAAGCGAACTAAAATCTCCCAAAGACAGAGTGGGGAAGCATTGGAAACTACTAGAATTTGATAAATATGTCAAAAATACTATATGGCAGATGGTGTGCAGTTGCTTTTTAAAAAATGAACCTCTTCGAAGGTATAAAAACAGCTGACTACCATCATGAAATGAATTTAATTTAATTTAATTATTTTTTAAGAATAGTTTGAACAAGTATTATAAATTGCCAGATAATGCTGAAACAGTCATGGATAATGCATCATATCATTGGCGTATAATGGAAAGGCTACTACCTACTTAGAAACAATAATGTGGATCGATTAATCCATGATATCGTAGAATATTATATTACATACTAAATATTAATATTTATATACTAATTTCTGCAGTTAATTTTTGTATACTTACAACTTTGAAATTGTATTTTTCAGATGACTGCATAATAAATTTTAAAAGTAGTTTTCATTTTATTTTAAATTTTCCAATTAATCCTGATATAAATATCAATAATTTGCGATGTATGCACGCACATATTACTTTCATATTTAAAATAAAATTCATGAAATATTTATATACTCGAGTTTTGAGTTTATCAAACATGTCAAACTACTAATTCATACCTAATTTTGAGGAGATTTCATATATTAATTATATATTATATAATAATAAATTGTTGACAAATTAGTACATTATGAACTGTTTAGACGTTATGAAATTGTTTACTACATTTTAAACTATGTATTCCGGGTTATGTCAAGATATTTACATCATGTGTTCTTATTCTGAGATAGGATATAATATTAGACAGGCGGATTAATGAAGTCAGGAGATAAAAATTAGCTGCAATAGAAATTTTCTTCAAAGAACTGTATTGGGGTAATGATGAGGAGGTGAAAAAAATTAGAACGTATGAACAGTTGTATCTGAAAAAGTAAAAAGAAAAAGAGGGAAGAAAGAAATAGAAACGCTACTTGCAGTACCTGTGATTACATGACCACTTCAGATTCACTTGAGGTCAAATTTTGAGGGATTTAAAATGTATCGAATGTGTCACTAGAAGATTGACACATACCCAAACGTACTAAGTCCATCTAGTATGTGGAATACATACATAATTCTACTGACAAAAAAAATCAGTAAAAAAAAGGAAGTAAAAATGTATGACACTCCTCAACAATCATTTGCTTTTTTGTTACTTTTATTAATATTAATCTTCAGTAACTCAATGCATGGCAAGAGAACAAATACATGCTTCTTTCCATAAATATTTAAACCGCATTCCTGAATGTATGCAGCTTAAAAATTAATATGCGCTATTCTCAGTTCTATTATTGTATATTCTTTCATCAGCAATAAATACCGGGCATATACGCGTACGTATTACGTAAAAATATCATTGAACGTTTTAATAAAATAGAAATCCAAAATATAAATGTTATTCCCACTGGCGCGGTGTAAATGTAATGTAGAAGAGAGGTAAATCGTGTGGAATTCGCAATTAGATCAAGAGGAAAATGTGTGTTTTACGTTTCAAGTGCAATGACTGAAACTGATTTAGAATATTTATCTTGCTGGGCGTTCGTGTCTTGCAAATGTCAAATCAATTATTGCTTTTACTTTACTGTAATTGCTTGTACACGACAATATACTTAGTCGGGTATTTAAAATAATTCCCGTTTCCATATTTCTCTCTTTTTTCCCCTCCTTTTTCTTTCCTTTCCGCGTACAATTTTGAGCGCACAGAAGCAGGATCAACAGCAATAGCAGCGCGGGAATGATTTAAATGCTAATGAACTGAACGCGATAAACTCTCGGTATGAATGTTTATTATTGGCACACACATATAACATAATATATTTACGTATTTATGAAGGCATTTATGTATATTATGAGCATTCGTTCGCAATGTAGTACGAATATTTTCCCAATTGTTGTTGCGAAATTAAACAGTTGAATGTCAATAGACATGAGTAATATTGCTATTTTTCCTTCTTTATTGCGAATAAACTGTATTTGTTCTATAATGGGTGCATATTTATACATGATTGTCATGATGTCAGACAAACATTGGAACGTTAAATATTCCCAATTTGGATATGGCACCAACTAGAAAGTAATATCATTTTATAGAGAGAAAGAAGAAACGATGAATATTATTCAAAGGAGCGGACAAGATTAAATTATTTGAGGTAATTGATATCAAGTGAATGAGATGATGTTATGATATTATTTAGACAAAATCTTGGCAGTTCCCATCTTCTGTATTATCGTATACTCGGCGTAGAAAGTGTAAGATCAATCATGGCTTTAAGTTTAAAATGATGTTAAAATTCAAAAATATTGCATACCAAAGCAGTTGCACTATACATCATACGGAACACTTTTGTTAAAAAGAATCGTGTTCTTAATGCGGAAAAAAATAAATAGCTTTAACTGTAAGATATAGAGACCCTGCAGGAATATTAGTCAGTCGGTTATCAAGAAACTGCACCAGATGAGGTCATATTTGTTAAACTATATGTGCTGGAGCAAGTATTCTTTGAAATAATTTTCCTTTAAGCCATGTAGCTGATTAATAAACAATTTTGAATCTTACAGTTGTTATGGGTCCAATTATTCGTGTTCTGTTAGGTGAACACCAACTTTTTTGGGTATCTAGTGGTGTTCAGAATTATGTTAATCATGTTATATAAAAGTCACTGACAATATTCAGTTCTTCTATAGTTAGCACCACGTACCAAGACACCTTCTTTACTTCTATATTTTCCATATCTCTTGCCAATTTTTCCCAGCTTGTATAAGACTACATTAGTGAAGCCATTGAATCTAGGTTTACAACCTCAAGCCATTCTGTTCGAAATCTTCTTACCTTTACCTCCATCCTTCTATTTCTTCTCTTAATACTTGTTTATTGGTTTATCCCATTCTACTCACCTCGCCACGTATAATTATTATTATTATATAATTCTCGTAATTCTTCATTGTTCGGCATCCTCCACAATTCCGCTACTTTATACATACTCCCATATATTCTTTATAACACATTTCTCTAAAGTATATTTCCGTTTTCCATATTATTCAGCTTCCACAATTCACATCCATTCAAAACTACTACTATACTTTTACTTGTTGTGTATACTTTGATCTTTAGATTTTAGAAATACTGTTCCTCTGTTCCTACTATTTCGCTTGGTTTTTCTTCGTCTAGTCTTATTGTGGCGCCAAAGGAGACCACTTTTTTCAAATATCGTATATGTAGCTATAAATCACGAAAATTTTCGAATTTAAGAGTCTTGTAAATCCCCAAGTTTTGGGGTCCCCTGACTATGATAAAAGTGATTTCTCCAGTATGAGAAGAGTTATTGCTGTAGTAATCTAAACATTTATCGGTAAACCACTAACCATAACTACAGATTACTATATGACGGTGTATTACTGTTGGAAAAAGCCTAATAAACCAATAAACATATAGAGTTATTCTCTATTGAAACATTAAATAGCAATATTTTCTACTCTTTTCATTTAAAATTATTAATTAAATGTCTGACAAGTAACAAACAGCGGAATCAGTTTAGTGTATTATTATTACTATTATCATACAGTAATTATAATTCTATTCATAGGTACATATAGCTGTCGGTTCTTGGTGAAACATAATTTATATATACTTTAAGGTAGATAAAATTAAAAAACACTTGATTTCGTTTCACTTAATTTATTAGAATATCTCTAACAATATTGTTTCGGTGTGTTCTACCATTCTCAAAGAACTAATTATAATTATAGTAATTATAATCCAAAATTTAGTGTTGAATACTTTTTATCGTAGATTTACTAAGAGTACTTTTATAAGTCGTAGAACGTTGGAAATGTTACTGTAGCAATTCAAAAATGTTACCAGAAAAAATTATGCACTCCTATAAAACTACATTTCCTTGTATGTAAATTACATATCTCGTTCAATGAAACCGAAAAATGAATATATCAAATCAGGAACTAATTGATATTAATGGTTATTAGAATATACAAATCACGTAATGTCATCTAATCAATAGCGTTTTGACATGCTAATGCTAATACGAGTTTTATTAATTTTATACACACACATATATATTAGGTATTTTCTTTATGTTGTTACCGAATAAATAAACAATTATTATCTTGCTTTTTCAGATGTAATTAAATTGTGAATGGTTTCCTACATCGACATCGTCTTTATTCTTTAAGACTTATCAATTTGTGCGAGTTATTGAAACTATTTCGTAAAGTATACTACCCAAAATATGATGCGTGCGTGTGAGTGGGTATGCGTAAACTAATTGTGTCGTCTTAACATTTAAATTAGCAAGTATTATGTGTGTTTTCTAATGTAAGTTCTAAGTTACTTTTTCATTCTTTCCACGATTATCTTCTTCTTGCATTTTGGTGAAGTTTTTTCACAGTAAACTAGCTGTTACATTCTTGATCGCTGATTATGAAAACTTAGTTGTCGAAATATGTATTAAAAATATTGATGCATATCGTTGTAAGTATTCACTTTAATTTCCATTTATATAACATATTAAATTTCCAAACTTGAGAATGGGCTTTAAGAATTAATTGGCAGAGAAGAGATCTGGATTCAAACTCCCTCTTTTTCGAAATTAATAAACTATGTTTGCATCACTAAGCGCCTGCGATCACTCAAATTATGCATTACAAAATATAATTGATATTATTATTGATAACTTTCAATTGAGATAATTGATGTCGACCGTTGTTTTGATTTGTTTTGAGACTGGTTTGAACATGTTACTCTTTGCGTTAGGTGGAATTATGGGAAACTAGAATTACTTTATAACCATGACCACATTTTAATTAGTGCGACCAAAAGTTTTGTTCAACAATTCCCCTGTTTTAGCGTAATTTTTTATGATGTTGCTTATGGAACTACTTTCCACAAAGCTACAAACTGCATAATAAGCTAAATTATCTGCATTATATATGTCATGAGTAGCACTACAGTAACGGACAGTCTATACCATGTCTCAGAATTAGAATGAGAGATTCATATATTCTCCCAAAAATTGGAACACATACCTTAAAAATTTAGATAACAATTTGACATGGAAACAATTGCAAAGACAGTACTTTGTTGACAATTTTAGATTTTACTATTTATTCTACTAAGTGTATAGAATTTATCTAAATACAACGATTGTACAAAAGTGAGTTTTTGGATTGATATGTAAATATATTCAAAATTAGGATAGAATGCGTTGGACATAACTTATTCTTGTAAGATTTAAGATAAAATGTAAACAGCTATTTTATGAAAGTATATTAAAAATACAATAACAAAGGTAATAAAACTATACAAAAAGTAGTTGCATAAATCAATCTAATTCACTGGACAAAAATAAGCCACTTTTATTCAGTATTACTGCTTTCAGCACAAATAACATCTGTTATATTATTCATTAATCTATCCCACATTCTTTTCGTTTTGTAAATAAGTAATCTTTCCACTCTGCGTAAATCGGTAACTTAGGTAATAGTTGTTCAAACCATTCTTCAAAAATTTACCATTCATTTGATCATGGAAATCGGCTGTTTGTCTACCTTCGAAATAGTTCGTTTTTAAGATAGAAACTGCACACCATCTGCCATATTGTATTTTTGACAGATACATCAAGCTTTAATAACTTCAAATGCCATGCCCAGTCGTTCTCTAGGAAGTTTTAATTCACCTCTTTCGTGATATTATTTAATTACATTTTATTTAGTATTTTTGAAGATGTTCATCACAACTGCTATTGTTCCAATTTTTGGAGTTTGTAGCGTTAACAATTTATATTTTAAGTCCACAGATAGTTGATGGCTGAAACAAAAAAAAAATTGTTCGAACCTGGTTGATCAGACAATTTCGTATTCTACCAAAAAAAAGCAAAAATATGAGTAAACTTTTACAGATTATGACTAGGTCGTTAAAAAATATAATGAATGTCACATATCTACTGAATTTGACTATACAAAAACTAGTGACATCTTTTAAAAATATGTACAATTTTGCAATATTTGAATCATTCCTTATTCTGAGACAAAGTATAATTAATATTACTCAGATTTCATGAAATTTAGACGAACGCCATAGAACATAAAATTGTTATTATCATACATGTAATCAAATTTATATTTCTAAACATGCATTTATGAAAAAATCTTAAATCGTTTTCTTCCTATTGGGTGCGAAATTTACAGCGCATAATGTATAAATTGAAAACAACCCTCGTATATATGTATGCATATTTCTATCTTGTAATATTGCCACAACCACTGGGTAATAAACATTATCATTTTTATTACTATTGTTATTAATACAAGAAAGAATCTTTACGACATTATTATATTAATTTTCACGGTTTCCGCGACTCCTATACAGACACAATGTACATCCACACATACACACAGATTAGAGTACATTGCTCCATACTCAACATAACACACCTTAATCCCAAATGCATACAATACTAATGACATTGACATGAAATCATTCACGTTTATATCATACAGCACACACACACACACTCACACATTCACGCATACAAGTACGCGCGAAGGTATAAATTTTGCCGATGTAGAAGTCTGTTTACCGATAAATAATTCATGGTATTGTTCTGCCAGTGAGCGCGCGTATTTAAATGTCTTCAAAATTACTATTTAAAACTTGTAATTGACACCGGCCATTATGCATTATTCATAGGGAAATTAATTATTCATATTAATCACTGTGTGTCGGTCCGATTGGAGCGTACAGATAAGAATTCCCAAGAGACGGTTTGAAATTTTTCAAGGAACGAAAAATCTACACATAACATATCCTATATACATACATATACATAATACAGCCGCGGCGCGGCGTATATACTAGAATGCCAGTTGTTCTTCTTTTAATGTAATTATTGACGGATAAAGCCCGATTCTTACTTTAGTATTATTAACAGTAATAGTAATCATTTATCGAGCGCAAATGCAAGATACACTACTCGCAAAGGTAAAATTCATCAGCTTGTAAAGGTCTTAGAATTAATGTAGTCTCATTAAATGTTTATCCTTATTTCAAGGTAAGACGTTCTTTCTATTTTAAATTTTTCAATTCAAGTTTGATATTACATTGGTACTATTGTCTTAATCATCATTTATTTGACATAGGATGATATTTCATGATGTTTAAATAAGATGTTTAATGAAAATTAAAGTCATCGAGTTTTACTTTGGATTAAATACAATCACAAAATTACTTACATATTAAATGATGCGCTACAAACTGGCGCTCCAACAGACATAATAACACACCAACAGGTATATTATTCATATTAATTTTCCCCTGATGTATTATAAATTTATATTTGTACTATTTCACACGTAGCATAAGAAAGTACTGTGATGACAAAAAGTTTAGACCTGGTGAGTTTTGCAGATGTCTACATTTTGCAGTCCGCTGATATCGAAAGTGTGTGTATGTGTATGAGGGGCTAAACGTCCAAAGCTAGCAATGCCAACCTTTATCTTTACGAGTTAAATGTTCCTTTTGAGATCTGATTAGATTTTCAATGAAATCGGTAAATCGAGTGGTAATTTACTTCAGTAAAAAATCAAATTTCATCAATATCTTGTCTACTTAGTTTACACAAATTTCTAAAATTTACAAAGATACTCATAAACTATTTTAAAAAACGATTTATTAGACATAATACGCCTTTCTTATTAAAGAACAGTTTTTTGCGAATACCTCGCGAGTCATGTTTTCTAGACAGATTAATTATGTATATACCGGGTGTCCACATGAAAACTTTATATTGAATTATTTCTGGTGTTTTTGAAGACAAAAACTTGAAATTTTGGGTGGTTGTTCAGGATATAGGGGGACAATGAATAGTGTATTTCATACCGCCCCATCGGGTCACCCGCCGCCGCCGGCCACCCCCACTCCAATATTTTAAATGACACCCTGTATTTTTTTTCGGTGGTTTTGAAAGAACACAATTTTCTTGATATTCCTATGTGAAAAAACTAGTAACACACATTATGACATTTATGAGATATTTAAATTTAAAAGTTTCAGATATCAGAAATTATTAACTCCGAAAAATCATATAAAAATCATAGAATCTTATGATCATTACGATCATAAGATTCCAATATAATGCATGGGTGCATATTGCAGGGGTTGTTATCTTCATTTTTAGGTAGTATTCCCATTCGTAATATTCTTAAAAAGTATCTTAAGTTAATATTATAAGAATTCCTCCAGATTTATTATTTTTATGATTGAATTTAATATGGTTTCGCTGAAGGTCTACTTGTCGGCTCGCGTGTGTATATCTGTTAGGTAGGTATGGTTTGGCAACTCCTTTCGTGTTGTGTACGGAAAGCCGCTTGCAAGATAATCGTAGGCCAAACCTGTATATACACACACATATATATTATTAGCTCTGCAGGCATAGTAGGTCCTTGGGTTGGTAGTTATCTTTCTTTATTACCTTCTGTGACTTGCTTTCTCTCCCCAGTTATTTATCTTCAAATACTTGACATCCCCTTCAGCACTTCGTTCATCGGTCTTATTTTGGGTCTGCTCAATTTTCTCTTTCCTTCTATGCCACATTCCATCCTACCTTTTAGGTATTCTCTCATTTTTCATGCGCCCTATGTGCCTAACCATGTTAATCTATATCTCTTAGATATTTCTATGATATTTGGTTGGTTGTACAATTCTTGCAATTCATTGTTGGTTCTTCTTTCCCATCTATCATTATTTTTTTTGCCTTTATATCTCTTTCGCAGGCACTTTCTTTCCCATACTACCACCATTTTTGTTCACTTTTATCCATTGCCCAACTTGCACTTCCAACGAATACTGGAGGCCACAATATTGACTGATACGCTCTCAGCTTTTGCTCCTCTGGATAATAATTTACTGTTAAGTACATTCGTAAGCTGGTATGTACATTTAATTCCTTTCAGTAATCTGTTCTGGGTCTCTTTTTTTCCTCTGCTTTTGTCATGTTGAACTTTATATCTTTAGTATTTTCAATTTTAGTCCATGTCATATATTTAGTCCTCTTGTCATTTATTTGCAGTCCTTTTTCCGCTGCACTTTACACTACTCGTAACAATACATCTCGCAGCTCCTGTTTACTTTTGTTGTTATAACAATGTCCCATTCTTTTTATTTTCGCTATTTGCATAGCATATTCAAGCACATAGTTAAATAATGCCGAAGAAAGCGGGTCGCCCTGTTTCAGTACTTCCATCATTTCAAAGTTATCAGTTACCGCCATTCCAATTTTTACACAACATTCTATCCCTTCAAGCGTTAGCTTGATGATATTTACCAGTTAATTATTTACTCCTAGTTCCCGTAATGATACATATGAATATCCCTAAGTCTGTCTACGTATTCGTATTTAGATCTAGATTTCGAATAATTTTTGAATAAAAAATTTCAAAATTTGGACCGGAAGTAACACTTTTACTCGTAGGTTTATTAAGGGGATAGAATTATTTAAAGTCAATTTAGCGAAACACACATACCTATAAGAAAGTCATGTGGTGCTCATACCTCTTTCTTTTACATTCTTATACGTAGTATATTCAGACGTATTATAGTGATTATGAAAATGTTCTTACAAAAGTCTGCGTGACTGCGGTCAAACAGTTACAAATGGAAATACCAAATCTTATATTTAAGAGTATAACTTTATTCTAAAGAGCTGATTAGATTTCAAATTGCTACAACAAATGTAGTGATAAAATCAGTTGACCAATATCCGTCAAAGATAAGGCCAATGTCTAAAGCATACAAAAGTTCTCCAAAGTGAATTTGAGAACAGCTTTATGAAAAAAGTTATTCAGAATTCCTACTGGAAGTAGGTCTCTTACTATTATCCAGAAACAGTTTTTTGCGAATATATCACAACTTATAATTAACATTGATCTGATATCGGTAGGAAAATATTTATAATACAATTTGGAACAACTTTTGTCTAAAAAAAAACTCTTACTCTCGTCGAAAAAAGTTTTTGGTAAATACTTCGAGACTAGTTAAACCAAATGAAGGTGAATTTTTGGGTATTTTGTACAAAATACTGAATTTACGATAAAAAAGAAAATAGATTGTGCAAGAAAATTAATTCCTTACAATGACACTAAGTACTTTTCCAAGCTAACACCAGATTCATCACTGCCAATTATAGTAAATCGGATTCTGAATATATCTGACAATATCTCAAAGATGTTTAAAAGGTCGAAGCGAATAGAATAAGCTTATTAAGGATTTTACTTTTTCCAAAATAATTGTGGAATTTTTTACTTCCACACTGCAATAAAAGAAAATACAGGAACCAGAACTTCGGGTATCATAAATATATAAATAATCGAAATTTTAAAATTTTAAACGCAAAACACAACCGCTGCTCCATCGAAATCGTGTATAAGCACATTTAAACATTTTATTAAATAAAATTATCTAGTAGTCTATCTATTAATGATTTAATAGGTTTGATAAATATGCTAAATTAATTTTACAACTGCAATTACTTTATTTGTTCTGATTATCATCAGCATCAAATATTGGTCTGATTTCTGAGCCACTTTGCAGGTAACCAATGCTTTCTATCTTTAATATTAAGAAAGGTACTCATATTAGGAGATAGAAGATAATGGGCACTTGGTATATAAAAAACTATGCCCATCTGGTTTCAGCATAGTAATCCCCTCTGTTTTCTTCCATAGTTGATCGTGAAAGAATTGCGTATACAGAAAAACTTGGGTAGCTTCAAAAGACCGTTTTATTAGCATTTCGATTGTTGCTGCTACTCGAGAAATAGCTTCATCCTTTCCCCCCTCTTTTGGAAAACGAAGTGAAGGTGAACTGGTAATATTCTCTAGCAAATCTTCGGAAAAAAATCCATGGTAATTTTTTTAATCCATTGTTGTATATACATATTATATGTCAGTAGGAAAAATGGATGCCAAATAATAATCTGAATCACACTGTACCCACATGTATTAAGAACAATATGATTTGATATAACATTTATTTGAAAGAGTTTTTAGTAATTGCTACAACAACAAAGTATGAAGGAATGCAATTTACGCTGAACACCCTGTACGCTTCATTAAAAATGTGAGAAACTTGTCGTGAACTTCAAGATTATCGTTTTGTGACGAGCAAAAGAATAAAATGTAATGTTGATTCCGAGAAATGTCCTCCGCCGTCCTCGATGGAAGTGTGTGGCTTCTCTTAACTATATTGGGTGCATTTATTCAAATAAAAACTAGCAAAACACGACGATTAAAGAAAAAATCCTCCACACGAGTCCTTGTATATCTTACTTAGAGGTAACCAGAACAAATTTTATCTTTTTCGTTCCTTTTGCGCATAGCATTTCCACTTCACGGTGGGCCTCCGCAGCAGACAGAAAGTATGATACAATTCTCTCCTATATATGAAAACTGGTTTGATTTTTTCTGCAACTGTGAATGTGTGTTTAACTAGTGCATATTTTAACTGAATATCGTAAAGTATATTATCAGAATCGTTCTGGATGTTGAGAAATATTATTAAATTTTGCGTTCAAATTACGGATAGGGATAACTGTATATAACTATGATTATTCATAGAACACTCACGTTTTTAAATTGCTATATATATTTTAAGGTTCAATGGAGAAGCGATGCATAAATGATTTGGCGCAATTAAAATCTAACATCTCGTTTCTTAATGTAGCACCAACTAAAAAAATAATACCACGTAAAGGAGATTTCCTAGTTTTTAGGAAAATATGTGTTGATTATGCAATTGTTGAATGTGTTAATTCCTTTAGTTAATTATGGTAAATTATGTTATAAATATTGTGATTTTGTAATGTTGGTATAAAAGTATGGTACAGCACATACAAAAAAAATCTCCCCAGCTGATACTCATGATATTACAGTTAAGATTAAGGTTATCTGGAATGAATTTCAATTTAATGCAGGCTTACTGGATTTATATTTGTTTTAATTCAACGCATACTTTCGTTCTTCTTTGTTTTATTTGAGGCACGTTTCTGAGATTAAAGCTTCAACCATAATCTTACGAGCAAGAATAGAAAAAAGCGTTAATTAATAAAACAGACACCAGTGAAATAATCATAATTTCTAATTGGATGTAGTTGCTGTAGTATTTTTATAATAGAAAAGCACGTGTAATGTAAAATAATTGTGCCTCTTTCATATACTACCATAAATACATAGACCTACATAGATACACATAAACTAGTGTAACCAGAATAGTCACATTTTTTTTGCTTATACCAAAATAAAAAAAAATTGAGAGAATTTGTAACGTAGAGTTCAGACAATTATGACTCCATTCTTTTGCACTAGATATATTTCAGAAGATTCTAAATATTACCGTACGTATAAAGTATTTGGTGAAAGCCATCTTTGATATGACTGGAAGAAGTTCTAGTTTCAAGAAATATCGAATATTTTGCAGCAATTTGATTGATCTACACTTGCTGTCTAGGTTTGTACATCTTTTATAACGCTACTAAACAAATCTTGTGGTTTTAAATGGTGAAAACCGATGGACTTAGCGTCAGTGAATTCACATATTCAAAATGTCCAAATGTTACGGTCTCTTCCAACATTGGTTTTCGTGTTAGGAGTTGCAATGAAAAAAAAAAGTAATGTATGGTTTTAACGTGTTCCACATGAAGAAATGCAATTTCCTCAAAGGTTTTTAATGTAAAGTGTTCTTCAATAAATAAATGATCACCAGCTTCCTTCAAACTATTTCCACCTCTAACGTTGTAAACACACTGACTTGATTTTCTTTTGATAAACGCTATCAACCTTACATAACTTTTAATTTTTATATTCTTTTTTACATTAAGCGTGTAATTCTCATCACTAAATACAGAATTCTGAACTTTGGAGGATTCTTTATTTCTGTCCATTGTATGCTAATAATATCCAAAGTAGGAAAAATACTACAGAAAATTGGTTTTATAACAAACTTAGTCGTGCTTTAAGAAACTGATCGCTCTCGGGCTAGAAGATCAAAATCGCCTTATGAAACTTATTTCTTGATTTTATAGACTTTTATTTTTCACAACGACAAAAAAAAAGTTGAATTTCACAAAATTTTGTGCAAAAATCTTTAAGAAAACTGCTATTTCTCATTCATAAGGTTTTTGGAATATAGAAACTTTTTCGTATTCCGAACTATGGTTAATCTTTATCACGATTCTTTTAAAAACGGATTTAATGTCCTGAACTATTGCCCTATTAATTTTTCGTTATTTCGCCAAGGTCTTTGAAAGTATATATTATAATAATTAGTTCTCATAACATGCCTTAAAGGCCCATAGTGTATAATTGTATAAGCGTTACATCTTCAATCTTTCTGTACACTAAGATGATAATGTATGTAACGATTCGCACGCTCCACCTGTTGTTACTCTAATCAATACTCATTGTTCAACAGCATGAGTCAAATTTCGGCTTGAAAATATGCCACAAATATAAGTTGCGGGCGGGTTCGAAATTAATACCAAGACCTTCGGTCTTGTAAAGTGTTCTAGTCGCGTAACTCAATACATCGGCAATTTTATAGATGTCCACGTAGAAGTGGATATCGTCTATGCCGACTAACCCGTCCATGCCTTTTTCTGTTCAAAACGGAGTCTTTTAGTTCTTCCACTGATCTAGTTCAATTTATAAATACTAATTACGTTCAAAACAACGAATATATTTATTTCTACGTAATACTCAGAGTTTAGCTATGCATTATTTACTGTTTAGCTTTTTTATTAATGATTTAAAGGCTTAGATTGTTCAAAAATAACTTCTCTGGTATGCGCTAAGTAAAATCTGCATACTATATTACATTTGTAAGAAACAGATTAGAGTGGAGAGTACCTTTACCTCACATGGTACCGTCATTAGTCATTGGATACATTTATTTATGCAACACCACTGCTCTTATTCAAACAGAAATATTAATAATGGCAAATTATTCATGCCACTAGTAAATGGAAAACTCAACAGTTCTTCGCCACCTTCGCAAGTTAATTTTTATACGCCAAGAGCTAGCAAATTATACTAAATTTAAATTACAACTAAAACTTATTATTAAGTGGGGTTCTCACGTCTTAAATTAATTATCTCATTGCACAAATAGCTACTATATTAACCTTCCAAACAGACACAAAATATTAGCTTATAACATTGTATTATTTTATGAATTTTATGACTTTCCTTATGTAATTAACATTAACATTTTTTTAAAATTACAGTATTTTTTGGTTTTAAATCTGTGATATTCAGATTCATCGCAAGTCGAAAACGTGCATGGTAATAGTAACAATAGTTCGTTTATTTCAGCTAAGGTTCTTGGCCACTCTTCTTAGTACTCCTAACTTTTTCGAAATTGTCTTTCAAATATAATCCACATGTTCCCTACATTTCAGTTGATAATTAATTATCACTGCTAGATATTTCATGAATTTACACTTTCAATCGTTTCATTCTGAACCCTTAGATTCTGCCTCTCGCGATTTAGGTTCCGATAGTCCCTTCCCCCTCCTAGTAACATATATTTTGTTTTGTTTGCATTAAGTTTAAGTTTATTTATAATCATATATTCCTCCACACGATTGAGATCATATTGGATTGCTTGAATCAAACTATCTCCTTCTCTCATAGCCGTATATATTATAGCGAGGTTATCCGCAAATAAATGATATTTACGTCTTTTTATGTTTTTTCCTAGATCATTTACATACAATATGAATAGTAAAGGTCCCAGAATACTACCGTGTGGTACTCCTATTGTAATCAATTCCTTCTTCGACACACTGTCCATACCTCCCTCATTGCTTTCTTCCTTTCAAATCGTTTTCCAGCCTATTCCTCCGATTCCACATTAGCATAATTTTTCCAGCAAGAAAGTTTTGTCTGCGGTTTCAAAATCCCTTTTCAAATCAATAAACACTGCTCCCGCCAGTGAGTCTTCATCTATCGACTGTTTCCAATCGTTTATTACATATTGTATAGCACTCTCGCATTTATGACCTTTACTAAATCTTAAGTGATAATTCGGAAGTATTTTATTATTAATATATTTAAGAATCTATAAATAAAACCACTTTCCAAAATTTGTGCAATTGCAGCTAGCATATTGATTGGCCTAAAGTCATTTGGATAAGTTAAGAGCTTCCGATACTATTGCATGAACTATTTATAATGTTGTGTCTGCAAGTTCATCATATAATGTTTAATAAAATGACATATCTATCTCGTCTGGACTAAGTTTTCCATCGCTGCAATATTATTTTTCATTTTGTCAGGTGTCACAATTTCGTAGACTGCATTAGCGTTTGGTATACTTTTAACTATTGATCTAGTACTGATTGATGTTATCTGCTATGCTTTGTTTATTATTAATGGTTTTTTCCCAAACCTAGTTTCAAAATACACTTACGATTTTTTCCAGCTAGTAGAGTTTTAAGCATTTTCCGCATATCTTGTGAGTCATACCTACATTTATCAATCTTCTCTATATAGAATAGTTTCTTTTTATTTATTTTTAGGTTCACTATAGCATTTGTGTTAAATCTATATTCTTCCCAGTCTCATGCATCTTTGGTAAACTGAAACTTGTTGAGCATAAAACTCTACAATTAATAGCGTGTAATATTCTATTATTGAACCATCCCTTATTCTTATATGTTTCTACTTCGTTTCTTGGCATTAACTTATTAATAACTTGTTGTACCTTGTCAGAAAACTCATTAAATCATTCAGGTTCATTTTGAGATATAGTTATACTTCAAACTATTTAATCTCTTTTTACACCCCTCCATATCAACTAATCAACTTTTCACTATATTAGCTTGCTTTCTCGTTCCCGCTACACCCCTATTTAGCACTATTTTGATTAGTAAATGATTGTTTATATTCGGTTGATTTAATACTTCTACATCACAGTTTTTTTATTTTATTAGTAATTATTAAATCTATCAAGGAACCTCCATCTTGATGTATGTGTGTTTCCAAATTTACAATTTGTTCATGCGACAATATAATACTTACAGTTATAACCGATGGTA
This sequence comes from Amphimallon solstitiale, assembly GCA_963170755.1. NCBI lineage: Eukaryota > Metazoa > Arthropoda > Insecta > Coleoptera > Scarabaeidae > Amphimallon > Amphimallon solstitiale. Next base: position 95,793,489 of record OY720680.1, read on the forward strand.
CATATTTCAACTAGAATAATAATTTTCAATGAAAGTATGTCCGTGTATGTGCCGGCATTAATTTCACTATGATTCACTGTATGCATAACACATATGTATTTATGTAATATATGTATCGATTTTGGACTAGGTTCGATTGTTGTCAACTTTCCCGATTCATGTAAATGCACTTTTACAATATGCATGCGTACATTTCGCATACCCAAGAATGGAATAATGTGTACTAGACGGTAATGCATTAAGGAGGTGTGTCTTTTAACGGCATTGAAATGGAGCCAAGCTTAATATAACATGACTAATATATCCTGAGGCCCATCAGAATTGAACTCTTGGCATTTTAACCGAGTCTCTGGTAGTAGTAATAGTAGTGGAGTGGAGTAGTAGTATTACAAACAACTTTTCTTTGTCATACCTTCCTGCTTACTTTTACTTTCTACTCACGCTGTAAGAGTTTTCTTTCGCTTCTATGACAATTTAGAGAGAAAAAGAGGAACTTAATTTTTCCATTGCAACTTTTAGATATGGTGAATGAAACTTATATATGTTTACCAGACGCTATTATTGGTAGACAGTCGTGTGCGATGAGATAAGAATGTTCTGCGAATGTTGTGACATAATTGTATATTACATACAAACGTATATTGAAAGCAATACCTACACGAGTTCTAAAAAAGAAAGCAGGCATTGTACTTTGTTTAGCTTTCTTTATATACTCCCCTTATACTTTGTAATTTCCTTTGTTTATACAAGAAGCCATTATAAAAACACCTACGATCCTTTGACAAATTTAAATTTACTACTAATTATCTTTATTTACAACCTTAAGCTTCCGCTCGATTAAATAACTTGTTTAAAAAAATTTACCTATTAATTGAATACATCCTTACAAATGTTAAATAATAATAATAATAATGATAATAATAATAATAATAATGTATTTATTTTAGTGACATGAGTAAACAAAGAAAACCATACAACTGTGAAAACGTTAAAACGAAAAATATAAAAATATAGGCCACAACCTTCACGTTTTATCTCGAATAGAAGTTCATTGTATAATTTGCATCCCTTCTTAAGAATATTTCTTTAAAAAAATACTGTTCTATACTGAAATGGCAGCAAGTAATTATTCTGTCATGTACTATAGGTGTGGTCAGTACAGGAGGTGAAAGTCGACCTGTTTTCAAGTACAAATGATACTACTTTTATTATATATATATGTTCAAGATGGTTATAATTCTTTCCCTTCTAAAGGCAGGTCTACAGGACTCTTGCAAGTTCAGTTTATTCATGGACCTTACATCCTTTTTTGCAACAAGAATACCCTTTCGGCATCTCTGCAATAGCCTCATTGAATTATACCTAACAGAATGCTGGAAAATATATTCGAGTGGTAGTATATGTTTCCAAAGCATCCATACTGCACAAATTCCGAGATTATATACCGCATTGCAAGCTCTACACAAATCATCGATATGGGCGGACCAAGTCAAGGACTCATGCAACACAACTCTCGAAATTTTGCACGAACTAAGTCAACAGAACTTTGGTGTAGATTAATTTTTGTTTGCCTTAGCTTAATTCATTTTTATATAAAATACATTGGGTTTTTGACTCATTAACTAGTAACATATTGATTGACATCCATTCTGTGTATAGAGCTTGTCTGCTTTAGATTTTGTAAGTCATTGCATCAACGATTATGTTAATATCGTCCGCACAGAGAGAGACTGCAGCCGGTTTTTTTATGAGTTTTGGCAGATCATTAAGAATAATACGGGATCCACTACTGAGCCTTGTGGGACCTCCATTATATCCATTCTCTAAGTTGATATTTCTCCAAAACATGTAACTCGCTGTCTTCTGTCCCGGAGATAAGACCCAAATCTGTTATAGGTATATATATACGATATGTGCGTTTCGAGATGTGTATACAAAGGTTGTTCCAAATTAAATTTTTGGTTATGAATTTTCTCAAAAGTGTTACTTCCGGTCCAAATTTTGGTGCACAATTTGAGAAATACTTGCTAAAATTGCTATTCGTTAAAAATAAAAGTGTTACTTCAGATCCGAATTTTGAATTTCTTTATACACAAAAATTGTTCGAATTCGGGCTCTAACTTGTATTCAAGATAAGTCTGTATAAATGCATAATTTGCAAAATATTTGCAAAAAAAGTTTTTCGCTAGGACAGAAAGCTCTACATCCTGCAGGAATTTCGAAAAAAATTTTATAAAATCTTTCTAGTTTCTTTTTAGTATATTTGTATTCTTTAGAAATTTGTATAACCTTGGTTGACAAGATATTAGGAAACGTTTATTTGTTTACCGCAGTAAACTGCTACTTCCGGTGTACCAATTTGACTGAAAATCTAATCAGATCTCAAGAGGTGAAAAACTATACTTGATTCTGTTCATAAACCCTACTACATACTTCCATAACACATTTTGTAATAAAAGATCCGTGACAATGTTTTCACAGTGAAGTTAGTGCATGTGTTTCGTAACTTAAAACCAAAGCGAAACTGTTGTATGGACTGTCTTTACGTCAAAACCTAATCAATTTTATTACCGGGCATCAAATCTTGTGATTTACCTGACTTATATCAATGAAAACGTCAGCTATGTTTAAATTCTGTAATTTATAAGACAAATACTATCAGGCAAGGGAGAAAATAGGAAGTGTAAGACACGAATATAATCAAGAATGAATAAAAAATTATTATTTTGGTTTGGACACAAAAGAATAGGACCGATTCAATGGAAACAAAGTGTGGAGGCTAAAAACTTAAAATGAGTAGAAAGAGGTGACCCAGAAGAACCGAATATTGCAAAACATCTAGAACAAAGGAAGTATACTAAGGTAGATAAATTAAACGGTGATAGGAAAACTTGAAAGAAAAAAGTGGAAGAATAAAAATACAGATCAAATTTCCGCCATTTTGGATAGAATAAGATGTAGTAATATTATCTAGAAATGATCATAACGATAATTCCACTGTCTTTCATTTTCTAGATAACAATTAACTTATACTTATTGTTAAGAGAATTAGAGGTTTAAGTTTTCTTTCGACGCATATGCCTCAAAGAAACGCGTCAAAAAGAAAACTTGCCAACACTATTACTTTCTTATACGTAGTATAAGGAAGTATTGTGATGATGAAAATTTTCGACCTCGAGATTTTTGCAGATGTCCACGTTTTGAAGTCCCCTGATACCGAACAAGTGGTTTTTAAAAAATGTCTGTGTGTCTGTGTGTGTGTGTGTCTCTGTGTGTCTCTGTATGTGTGTGTGTGTGTGTGTGACCACGATAGCGGTCAAGCCGCTGTAGATATCAATTCCAAATTTTGTATTTACGTGTATAATCTCCCTCTTGAGATCTGATTAGTTTTTCAGTAAAATCGGTAGACCGGAAGTAGCAGTTTACTTCAGCGAAAAAATCGAATTTTGCCAATATTTCGTCAACTACTAAGTTTTAACAAATTTATTATTTTTAGTAATTAGAACATAATTTTCAATATCTTTTGTATAAAAAAAATTTCAAAATTCAGAACGGAAGTACCACTTTTACTCTTATCGAATAGCGATTTTTTGCAAATATGCCGTAAGTTATGCATTCTATATAAATTTATCAAGAGTACAAAAGTATTTAAAACTAGATTTGCATTATTTTTTGTATATATGAAATTACAAAATTCGGACCGGAAGTAGCACTTTTACTCTTAGCGAGGAGCACTTTTTTGATATCTTGCAAAGTATGCATTCTATAGAAATTTATTAAGAGAATAGAAGTACTTAGAATAGGATTTTGAATAATATCTGTAAAAAAAATTCTTAAAATTCTGTAATTTGAAACGCTCATACGTATAAGAAAGTCGTGTGGTGGCCACACCTCATTTTTTTTTTGTTAGAAACATAGTTATATTAAAAAGTCAAAAGTAATATACATTGCAATTTAGAGTTTTAAAATACACATGAACACCAAGTAGTGTAGTAATAAAGTGTTGGAAAGCAAATCACAATAAAGTTACTTTCAAATGGACGCCATCTCGTCAAATTTTCAAAGACAACGAGAAATCTAGAAAAAGAGGGAGCATTGAAATGTCTTGTCTTATGGTCATATATTCAATTCGAATATACGAACGTTTTTTTAGAAGATTTGCAAAATGTAGGGTTATATTTGCACTTCCATGATACGTTTTATTTGTTATTAAAAATGTTCTACATAGGTTGGTTTAGTTAATGTGTGCTTAAAACACATTCATGATTAAAAATGTCATTTAAATTGTAAAAATAACAAATATACGTTTATGGAATCCATTTGATTATAAGGGAAATCAGGAATGCAGTGATTTTGAAGAATGGATAGCCTTGATATCGGCTATAGTAACGATAGGTATATGTTATGAAGTCAATAAATAAGTATAGACGGATTAGACAAAAATGTATAAATTATTTTTATAAATGTGAATTTTGAAATTATAATAAGAATATAATTAACAAAGAAGTCTGGACTAATCAAGAAAAAGGATTCCAGAATTTAATTACATAATAGAAGCACAGTATAGAAGAGGAGCTCGGATAAGTCATTATTTAAAAGGCGTTGAAATGATGCTATTTTGAATTTTTTTCTATGTATTGTCTATTTACATTTACCTCAGAAAGGTAGGACATAAAAATCTAAATACAGAGCATTTGGTATTATAAAATCCATTGAACAGGAGAGTATATGACCCTCATTCGTAATACATTCTTCTAAACTAATTGATATAATCTGTGAAGATAATAGAAGGCACGCATCAATAAAGAACTTTTTGAGGCACAATATACCTACCTCTATTGTGTGAAGGGTGAATCCACTTCAAATGAAAATCTTGCTTTGCTGAAGTCGACTTGATATATTTATTTAGTAAGCAACTGCAGAATGAATAGTTTTCCAACTAGTGTATCAAAATCGACCCAGTTTACTATACAGGGTGTAACAAAATAAGTGTAAAACATTTCAGAGGGTGATTACTTAGCGATAAAGAGATAGGGTCTTTCATATAAAAAAATTTCAATGGAGCATCCCTTGTTAAGATACATAAAGGGGGTACATAAAATTTGTTTTACAATTTTTCTCACAAACACTAAAAATGTAATTTATTTCCAATGTAACTTTTTGTCTGATTATTTGTTTACCATTTAAAAATCCTAACTTTCTGAAGACGATTGAATTCACAGACGAATGTACTTTTTCTCGGGACAAAATAATTAAAATTCATAATAACCACATATGGGCTGATGAAAACCCTCACGCTATTGTACAAGCTAACCATCAAGAACACTTTTCTCTTAACGTGTGGCTCGGAGTTATTGGGGATTATTAAATTGGCCCTCATTTTCTACCTCCTCGATTAAATGGTGAGGCATACACTCAATTTTTAAGAGAAGTGCCTCCAGTACTGCTGGAGGAAGTTCCTTTGGGCATCAGAAGGGATATGTTTTTTATGCATGATGAGGCTCCCGCCCATTTTAGTCAAGCAGCACGTCAGCATTTAACCCAAACATATCCAAATCATTAGATAGGTCGAGGAGGACCACAGAATTGGCCCGCTCGATCCCCGGATCTCAATCCTCTCGATTTCTCTACTTGGGGCCATTTACAGACTTTGGTTTATCCTACTCCTGTTCGCGATGTACTGGACTTAAGAAACCGCATCATCGATGCGTGCAGGGTAATTAGAGAGAATCCAGGAATATTTGAACGAATACGTGGCTCAATGCGCCGACGTCTAGACGCATGTGTAATGACTGAAGGTGGACATATTGAACATTTACTATGATTTCTACATGTTTTATGTTTTGTTATTAATAAATTAGTTTTGTTTATTCATCTTTAATCATATGTATTTTGATGCAGGTAGTAACTACAAAATAACAATACTAATCCAGTTCGCATTTATGACGATGTATCTCTGTAGTTGTTCGTAAAATAATTTTTTGCTGCGAACTGATTACTTTTGGGCAAAAAATTCAAGAAACATTTTTTGTTTCGAATGAAACAAGGTATTGGAAATTGATTTTTAAATGGTAAACAAATAATCAGACAAAAAGTTACATTGGAAATAAATTACATTTTTAGTGTTTGTGAGACAAATTGTAAAACAAATTTTATGTACCCCCTTTATGGGGCTGTATCTTAACAAGGGATGCTCCATTGAAGTTTTTTTTATATGAAAGACCCTATCTCTTTTTCGCTAAGGAATCACCCCCTGAAATGTTTTACACTTATTTTGTTACACCCTGTATAGCCAACTCTACACATTAAAACCCATGCTAATATCATAGTGTTTCTAGTTAAGGTAAAGTATTTGAAATATACTCTACACCAAATCATCTTTTTTATAACACTGTTTTAACTATTACACCACGTTTAAGGAGCCCACGCAACAACGAAACTAACCACTTTAAAAGGGTTTATTTAAGCAATAGTATGTACAGCTTTCAGTTATGAAATATCAAAATAAAATTCAGGACAAAAATAAATAAAGGTTCAATGATTGTTTGACTGGAATTAGTTTTCAAAATAAAGTTTCTGAAACTGTGTTATGAAGTTGTAATTATGGACAATTTCGAGGGTGAACTGTAGGAGTAAATAATTTTAAGCATAAGAAAATACTCCCAACAAATCCTTAACTAATTCTTTGTGTTCAATTTAGTGCAAAAAAATAATAAGAAAGACAAACATTTCTGCTAGTTGTTTCTCTTGAACGAATACCTTACAACGCAACGGCGGAATTTGCAATAACGCATATGGCGCCTCCCCCTTACGAACTACCTCGCAGCACCTCTGCGTTAGCCCCCTTAACATTGTTTTATATTTTAAAATGTTGGAAATGATATGTATCTGGTTTGTTTAAATATACGGTGGATACGGATGTTCTTTTATTTGCATTTGGTTCATTTTTTTTAGTTAATATTTTCATCATTACTTCAATCGTCTTCAATCTTACGAAGTATAAGCTAAAGAGTCATGATATTTGCATATATTTAATATTAGTGTTATGGCGAGACGAAAGTTTAATTATTATGAACACTTATTTACACTTTCATTTGTTAAAGCCGTATGTATTTATTTCACTTTACACAAGCTAATCTCAATTTTGTATAAACACACAGACAGTTAACGTTTTTTTTTGTATTTCTTTTTTTTTTATAAATTGCCTTACACATTTATGAATTGCCACAAAGTTTGTAGACAACCTGCTTATCAACAATACAAATATTGACTGAATGTAGTATGTACGGTAATACACGTAATCTTAGTATGGGTGCTACAGGAGAGATTTCGCTGTGCGTTATTAGAAATTTAAAAATCGTAGGCACAATACAATGCAAATGTGTTGAATATACATACATACATATGTACATATAGAGAGCAAAAGAAAATAATCTGACAGGACTTCGAGTTATTTAATGCGTAAATAGTGTAATAGGTGTTGCTCCGTATGCAGAATCAACACTACAATAATAATTGGTAGGTTGTTTGGTGGCGGTGGGTTGGAACGTGCTGGGAATTCATTTCAAAAGCAAGGGTACATTCCGTGTAATAAATTAAAGGAAAGGGTATTGTTTGCATATTTTCTTGACAGCGCGCTATATATAGATAGGATACTTTACATAAGTACACTATCTAATACACTTTGAATTTAATAATATGGAAGATTTAAAATTAATTACTAGCTTAACTATTAAAACAATAATATTTGAAATACTACAAGCATTTGCAACATACAGGACAAGCTCGATAGTGTGAACACAAAAATACCAAAGGTCATTCATATTACAGGGTGTGCTGATACAATTAAGGTATATAAAAGTAATCAAAAGCTCTTTATTTCAAAGAAGTAAATAGGACACATGTATACATATACAATAAAACAAACATTTATATAATCAGAAAATAACTAAACTAAAAATATTATTCCTTGTACCAAAAAAGTGAGTTACATCTATTTATCATTTCAAGAAAGAAAAGTTGTATGTACATCCATATGTATATATGTATGTATGTGTATTAGGTACATATGTATTTATTTTAAGTCTATAAAATCTTACATTGCTAAACCTAAAGGTTTTGTGGCATCAGCATGTGAAACACGCTGATGATATAATTCTGATTCCTTATCTTCATAAATTTCACCGTCGACAATTTCGATTTCGGGTCCATCTTGGTTATCTTCATTCCATACTTCCATGTCTTCAGACATGTTGCCATAATTTATTTCATTAAGTAATATAACAGTGTTCTTAACTGCTTCATCAGTCTTTAATTTCATTAATTTTTTTCAAAATTTCCGATAGGGGAATATCTTTTCTGCCTGGTTCATTACACTTTAAGATGCTATTCCAACATTTACAAATTATATCAGGAGTAAAGAGTTTCAGACTCTCTGTTAGTTTTTTCTACAATAAAACTTAAAAGGCTTTTCCTAAAGTATAGTTTTGTTTATTTCACTGGGGCCGTTCTGATATAAAAAGATAAGTCTTTTCTTGGAGAAGCTTCCAAAATAATCCTGTCTTATCTGCATTATATATTTTTTGATGAAAAAGTTTGGTTCTTGCATAATTCTGGCGCGGGATGATAACTTTTCTCCTGTAAGTTTCAGAAAACGAATGCCATAACGGGTCTCGATTCTTTGCAACCAACCATCACTAGTTGTAAATGTTTGGTTTTCACATAACCTTAATGCTTTTTCTCGCATTATGTCGCCACTTATAGGTAAATTTCACTCTCTTTGTTTAAGAAACTATTTGTAAAGTTCTTTTTCCATTAATTTGTGTACGGATGCCTTTAACCCTTTGTGGCTCAGTGGTTCCACTTTGGGACCACCATTTAATAAATTTATTCCTACCGGCGGAGTAATCGAGTGCCGGGACCACCTGGCGCAAAGCGATGTTTACATCGTATATTTCATCGGCTGCACATTTTACGGAATTGAAGTGGGGGTTCAGAATTAGTAAACAACAGTTATTTAACGCGTTTGCTGATGTGCAGGAGTAACGTTTTTCAATGCGATTTATGCAAACTGTCTGAGGTTATTATAAGGTATGTAATATTTTGATTTGTTCATACATAAGCACTTCTTTGTGTTGCCTAATGCATTGTTGTGAAATATGTGAATAACTGAGTAATATTAGGTATTTTGATTGGTGGTTCCGTTCGGTGCCACTACGCCGATAGATAGATAGTGATGATCATTTATTACAGGTTTTCAAGATGAATAAAAATTTCGATTTGCGTAAAATAACTAGTGATGATGCTTACAATTTGCTGGAGGACATTCCATCGGAGGGATCTGATGTTTCAGAATCTGATGATGTAGATATTGAGATGGACATGGTACTCGATTCAGATGATGAAGTTCATATTTTAGAAGATCAAGACGATATTGTAGATGGCCAAGAAGATATTCGTGATGAAAATGATGACTTTGACAGTGAAGATGATTTACCCCTCGGTCAAAATGAAGTGAAATGGACCACTAACAAAAATAATGCTACATCTCCCCTTCCTTTTGCAGAAATCGTCGGACCAACTGTCCCTGATAGTTTAGAGACTCCGTTGGATTTTTTTTTGCATTTGTTCAACGAAAATTTGTTGAATATTCTTGTTTTCCAAACAAATTTATACGCAGTACAAAAGCACAATAAGAACAACACTCCAACAACAATTGAAGAAATGAAGTGTTTTTGGGCATAAATCTTTTGATGGGTGTGAAAAAAATGCCTAGCTACAGGGATTTTTGGTCATGCAGGATTGAACTCAGGGATCAGTTCATTTCTGCATGTATGTCACGCGACAGGTTTGGATGGATGCTTAGTCATCTTCATGTAAATGACAATTCATTAGAATTTAAACCAGGTCACGAAAAATATAATAAATTGTACAAAGTGAGACCATTGCTTGATAGCCTGTCAGCAACCTACAAAAGTTCGCTTCAGCCTAGTAGGCAACAATCCATAGATGAATCGATGATTAGGTTCAAGGGACGGAGTAGTTTGCGTCAGTATATGCCCATGAAACCCATAAAGAGGGGGCACAAAGTATGGGTACGTGCTGAACAGTCAGGCTACGTCTCCCAATTCCAAATCTACACTGGGAAAGTCAATTATTTGAGGGAGCAGAACCTTGGATCGAGAGTTATAAAAGACCTCACGAGAGACTTGGTCGGAAAATATTATGAAGTTTATTTTGATAACTATTTTAATTCTGTAGAATTACAACGTGACTTGCTGCAAGACAAGATCTATGCATGTGGAACAGCTAGAAAAGACAGAAAAGGTATTCCGGGTGATCTCAAAACGAATAAAAAAATGAATAGAGGTGATTCAAATTGGAGAATGAGTGAAGATGGTGTTCTAGCTCTACAATGGATGGATAAAAAGCCCATACTTTTTCTAAGTAACTTTCATAGTCCTGAAGATGTAGAAATTGTAAAAAGGAAACAAAAAGATGGAACAACCACAGAAGTAAAGTGTGAAAAATTAGTGAAAGATTACAATAGATATATGGGCTTCGTGGATAAGTCTGATATGTTAAAATCCTGTTATGAATTGGACAGAAAATCCAAAAAGTGGTGGCACAGAATTTTTTTTCATTTTGTCGACCTAACACTAGTAAACACTTTTTTGCTCTTCAAAAATCTAAGAACTGGTGCCGGATTGTCTTTGAAAGATTTCAAAATTGTAGTGGCCACTGGTTTGATTGGAGCTGACCCAAAAATGCCGCAATTAGGGAGAAGAAGCACGGATAAGCCAAGTACCAGCAGCAAGTTCAAGGTACGAGTTCCTATAGTAATAAGAACTGATAAAGCTGCTCATATGCCTCAGCATGGATCTAAAGTACGTTGTTCAAATTGCAGTACCAAAGCAGTACCTCATCGCACAAGATGGCACTGTACTGCATGTAATGTAGGTTTATGCCTTTCTGAAGGGAGAAACTGTTTCATTCCATTTCATGTTATTTAACAATTTGTTTGTGGCCTAGTGGTTCCATAAGGTAACCACCTTTTTTTTCGAAAAATATTCAAAATATAATTAAAATGCATTAGTTTTCGTTTTTTTCGTGCCTAAATATACCCTAAAGATTATTCAATTTCGGAATAATTCGAAAAAAAGTAATTCCGTCCGCAAAGGGTTAAGGTGCGTCTTTTGGAAATATTTAACATATTGCGTACAGCTTCTAAAACGACATCTTTTTTCTTTTATATTAAACAAACAGTTGATTTTGCTATACCATATTTTTTGGCCAATAACGATACTATCATACTTTTTTCAATTTCTTCTAATACTTTTGGCTTTTCTTTTAATGTTAAACACTTACTCTTTGGCTAACCATGTTTATAATGAATATAGACATATAAATCTAGTCGACTGTTCGATGGAATATATCTAAATGCAGTGAATATGTAATAGTAATGCTATAGTTTTGACAAGTTTTTAGTTTATTACTTGTTGAAAAACAAATGTTCAAACTATCGAGAGGTAAATGCTGTTCACACTATACGACTGTCAGTACTAAATTATAGCGGAAATAATCTGTTTATGCTACCCAGCTGTTCAAACTAAAAAATGTTAGCGAGCTTGTACTGTATTTATTTCTATGATTGAATTGATAGCAGAAAAATTGGCTTTTTAATAATCAAATCTAAAGAAAATCATTATATTTATGTAGTCGAAACTAATATTAATTTATATAGAAAGAGTTAAGAATTTCACAGTACATTTCTTTACAATATTATCGAAATTCTTTAAACTCCCGAATGTCATTGATATTCAAAATATTTGAATTTTAAATGAATTTAGTGACATTTTTGATAGAAAAGTTACTTTTTCATGGTCACCTCCATTCAAATGAATTATAAAAATTTCAGTATGTGATTCTCTGTATAATGCTTTAGTAGTAATAAATATCAAAACATATGTCAAATAATTATTCATGTTGTTAAATAAACAAAAATGAACGGTACCGACAGATAATTAAAATCTATCGATATCGAAGTAAATAAAATCATTAGTTTCCTGACATAACCATATCATACAATAATATATGAATTTTTAGTTTATCACAAACCGATACACGCAGATACTATAATTCATGCAGGTTCTTTTCATCCCATGACTCACAAATTATCAACCTATGATCCACAGATTAATTAATATTCCCATGAGCAAAGATAACTTCAAATTAGAAAATGAGGTACAATAACTGCATCACATAATTCATTTAAACTTTAAAAATATCATTTCAACCTGTACTGATGAAATAAACAGAAAGGTTTTCGACGATTTCTCACCGGCTATATACGGAAATCGGAGGTTGTACAATATTTTTACTTGAATAAAGTAACGTTAAATTTTTATTTATTTCAACGAATAAAAGCGGAATTCGTGTCTATTAATTTCTTTCAATGAGAATTCGTTTAAAAAATTAAATACTGTGACAATGATTTGCTAGGCTTTTAATACAATCCAGATATAAAAAGTATGCAACCCAATTTGTAGTCTTAAAATTGCGAAAGACATGGATGAAAATATCCAAGGTATGAAATAAATATATTCACGATATGTATTTCTTAATTAAGGGATAATTATAGGACAAACCCAAAAGCGTTATCTACCATACTACTACAATCGGTATCGGTATCGAAAAAACACAAGCACAACCGGCCTTTTGGGAATAGACGTTCCGAGGTACTCGAAATATATTAGCCAAAGTAATAGCTAACAAAGAACGAACCACAAAATCTCCAAAAAACTGGGTGTGGGCACCACCTGACTTTCTTATACACGTGCCGTCCGAATTTTTATACTAACCTGTTACAAATGAAGTTTTAAATACTCTTATCCTTATATTCTCATTCGATGTGTGGAACGTATAATTTGCGATATATTTACTAAAAACTCGGTCCATAAGAGTATTCAATAAGAATTAAAGTCTTACTTCGCGCCCGAATTTTGAATCTTTTACTTTCTTATACGTAATATAAAGAAGTACTGCGATGATGAAAATTTTCGCAGATGTCGACGTTTTGAAGTGTCCTGATACCGAAAAAGTGGTTTTCGAAAGATGTCTCTCTCAGTGTGTGTCAGTCTCTCTCTCTCTCTCTCTCTCTCCCATCTCTCCCCCTCTCTCTCTCTCTCTCTCTCTCCCTGTGTGTGTGTGTGTGTGACCAAGATAGCGTTCAAACGGCTAAAGCTATCAATTCCAAATAATATATTTACGAGTTAATCTCTCTCTTGAGATTTGATTAAATTTGCAGTAAAATCGATAGACCGGAAGTAGTAGTTTACTTCAGCAAGAAAATCGATTTTTACCAATATTTGGTCAACTATACTAAGTTTAAAAAATTTATAAATAATTCAAAAGTACTCAAACGAGTTTTTTTGAAATTCCTACCGCAAATAGGTCCTTTACTTTTATCAAAAATCATTTCTTTGCGAATATCTCGCAAATCATGCTTTCTAGGCATGTACATTATGAGAATAAATGCATTTAAAACTTGATTTTCAATATTTTTTGTATACAAAAATTTCAAAATTCCGACCGGCAGTAACACTTTTACTCTTATGGAATAGCGATTTTTTGCAAATACCTCGTAAATATATAGATATATAGATTTATCAAGAGTTAGAAAAGTATTCAGTGGTGGATTTGGAATAGTTTTCGTATAACAGACATTTCAAAACTCGGACCAGTAGTAACACTATCACTCTTATCGAGTAGCACTTTTTGCAAATAGCTCGCAATATGTATGCATTCTATAGATATTTATTGAGACAATAAGTAATTAGAATAGGATTTTGAATAAGTTTTTAGAAAATAATGTTCAAAATTCGGACCAGTTTTATTTTTTAAGAAGACAAAAGTATTTAGAACTTAATTTAGAACATCTTCTGTATTGTATTTAAAAAGCATGTACGTATACTAAAGTAGTGTGGTGCCCACATCTCATTTTTTAATACAGAAATTGTGCCAAATCAAGCTTAAATACTTTTGTGTTGCATAAATCTCCGCAGAATTCTTAACTTAACGAGATATTTGCAAATTAATGTCTGACGATGTGATTTAAAAAAACTTGCCCCCCTTAGTAATTTGGAAAAACTTATTTAGGTTCCAAATTAAGGGAAAAATACTTTTATAGTAATTCTATATATAATATAAATTATGCCAAATGTTTATAAAAAACGTCAAAATCACAAATTTCTTTTATAGAAAAATTGTTCTAAATGCAGCTATAACTACTTTTATACCCCTAATATATCTGTCTAAAATGCACTGTTTTGCTATAAAAGTAAAAGAGATTTGACTTGGGGTAGGAATTTTGATAAGCTTTTTTTATAAAGTTATATACAAATTTACTTTTGTAATCTTTAAAAAATGTCTTGAACTTAGTGTTAACGAGATATTGGTAAAACGTGATATTCCTATTGAAGGCAACTACAAATTCCGGCCTACAGATTGCACTAAAAATCAAATCAGACCGTGAGAGAAAGATTATACTCCTAAATATAAGGTTTCTCATTTTTTGCCTTAACCGTTTGGCCGTCATCGTGGTTACCGACACACACCACCAGATACACAAATATGTTCATTATCAAACGATATCTCAACGTTGAACATTTTCATAATCAGAATATTGCCTTATACCTACTACGTATAAGAAAGTAATAAGATACAAGAAAGAAAGTGTCTGCTCACCTTCAAATGACAACCCTGCTGAGAGTGCATTACAAATGTACGCCAACACGTACAGAGAACTAGGATATGAGAAAAGATTTTAGACACAGTTTTATGATAGTGTCGGTGCTCCTAGAAGGTGAAAAGAAAATTATACCTACAGCCAGTAAAGAGCAGGAGGTAACCAAAAGTTATGCGCCAGCACAAGTTTGCATATAAACACATTATTGTACACATATTAAATATTAACAAAACGTAGTGCATTCTGAAACACGTACCATTCATATTTTAGAGTCTTTCTAGGCTACTATAAAGGATAGAAAATCTTTATTAAGTAGAATGTTATAGCATAGTATGCCGAACTTTGTTTAATGCCCAATTTCTAACTGGTGTAGGTGCATAACAGAACGTATGTATGTTATAGATCATATTCGAGATATCCAATCGCGTAACATATTTCAAAATACTATTTAGAGGGACAAAATATTGGGACGACTATGAAATCGTAGCAGTTGCTTTGCGAAAAAAGTACAGAGATTTTTGCTAGTCTAGACTTTTATTTGCATACCCAATTCCGGAATATAGAAGGACCCCTGCCTTATGCAATATTCAATTAAAGTGGTAAAAAGGTACATTAATATATCTACGTGCATAGTACCTTATCTTTCGTGAACTCAAAACAATATAAAAAACTATACAGTTTTAAAATATCTATTTATATCGATATTTTAGTTCATGCAGATAAGTTAACGATTAGATAAGTGTGTAGAACAAAATATTCCATAAAGACTGTACATGTCGTGATAGATGTTCTGAGAAGGATTGTACACAATAAATATTATGTAGTTTAGTTTAACCTTTCTATAATTTCGGTAAATAGAGACATCCCTATGAAATCATTGTTGTTATTATAAATTAATAGCAATTAAAATATGACCGTACTCCGTCTTGTGATGTCACTAATTCTGTCGCTTTGTAAATTAAAAGGTTTTTTCTTTCAAATGACTCGTGCTTTTTTTAACAATTGGAAACGTACACACAATCGTATCATGCGCACACAAGGCGATTTTTATTACGACATGTCGAAGAAAAATATTTTTAATAAGAAAATTGTTTATTGACGTCTCCTTATTGAATATATTCCCGATAAGATAGATCCTAATGCGATATAATAATTGCTCCAGTTAACTACCAACCGGCAATTATTTATTATTAACATCGTTATATGACGCTTCCGATTTGATTACTTACATTGTCTCTATTAAAGCGTCTTTCAAAATCATGACTTGTAACCGGCAATAATTACTTACACCTATACATAATAACGTATGTAACATATATGTGTGTATATGAGTGGTTACATAACACAACATGTTTGCTGATTAATATGATAAAAAAAATGATAAGTAGACAATTACTTATAATGAGATTATCGTTTTATTATGTATTTTAATAAAAATAACAATTAGGTAAGTTATTTTGTAATAAAATACTATTACACTTTAATAATATGTATGGGGACAACTGATTCAATATTGATATTTTGTAATTTACGCGATAGGGTGGTCGCTGAACTTGATTTGAACTGGTAGAGAGGTAATTTCTATTAAAGCTAAGTAAATTTGATTGACCATAAAAATATCGCACAAAGTTTTAAATATGTCAACCGATATAAATACACGATAACCCACGTGTCTATATTTTGTTGAAATTTGAATGAAAGATCTGGTTTATTCCCGACGAAATACTATACAAATTTCATACAATAGAAACAATGTATGTAAACACCAGTAATGCAGCTAGTCTATAAATACATTAATTTGATCCAAGTTAATGTATTTATAATACACACAGTCGCGAGCAATAAATTCTGGTCGTCAATGTCATACAAAATTCTGTCATATTTTGACAAACTAGAAATTTCAGCTGATTGTTTGTATCTTTTTTCGTCAATAATAACCAACAAGCTGTCAAATATAAATTTTATTTTGAGTTGAACAGAAATTTTGTAGTCATCATGGCACCAATTTTTTCTTTAATAAGGAACCATTTCCCTAGTAGAAACAGGATTATCTGAAGCTGCTGTAGCAGGTCAGTTAGGAATGGCAAAGAGTTCGGCAAATTTCATTGTTTGGCGATGGAAAAAGACAGGATTTCAGGATAGACAAGTGGGTTCTGGACGACCTCGAGCATCAACTGCGGTGGACGATCTTATGTTTGTTCAAAATATTAAAAACAACCCTTTCCTAACAGAGGCAATCATTCTTCATTACTTCCCCGCATCCGTTTTCGCCGCACGACGTCGTATTCGGGAAGCGAATTTCAAAAATTACCCTGCTGCTAGAAAGATCAAACTCACGGCTAGACACAAAGAAGCCACATTGGGCGTTACATTACAGTACCTTGCGAATGACAATAACTTTTGGGAAAATGTAATTTTTAGTGATGAAAAGACCTTCGCGTTATTCCCTTTGGCCAAGTTAGAGTACATAGACCAAGGAGTCAGCGGTAGAGTTGAAACCAGTCGCCGATTTTCTGTAAATATATGAGCATGGGTTTCTGCAAAAAGTTCTGGGGTTCATTGCATTTATAAGAACGTGTCATAAGTGACTTTTATATTAAGGTTTTAGAAGATGTGATGTTGCCTTCACTGATGCAAGTATTTCCAGAAGGCGACTTTATATTTCAACAGGAAAATTATTCAGTCCATACCTACTGCTCATATGGTAACATAATGGTTCCAAAACCACAGTATAAATGTGCTTGAGTGGCCAACTTTGAGTCTCGATTTGAAGTCTATAGAAAACATGTGGGGAAAGTTGGTCAAAAGTATACAAAACCAACGTTTACATTTTCAAAATAGGGAGGAACTTTTGGTCGCTATACGTACAGCTTGGAATGATCTTCCACAAGCATATATCAGAAATTTATGCTCGTCTATGCCCAACGGCTTAAATAAAATTATTCAAGTAAACGGCAAAATGATCAAATACCTAGCATCTTGTTTATGTATTTATTTTTTAGTGTAATAAACTGTGTTGCATTAATTATTTAATGTCTGTATTATTATAAGAATATTTATCATATTTAACAAGTATCTGATAAATGGTAAATAATGATAAAGCTTGAAAAAACTAATACCAAAACCAGATATACACTAGAGCGCTGTCAATTGAATTAAGAATGACATTGACGACCAGAATTTATTGATTGCCACTGTAGGCATAGCACTCAAAATATGGCCATTTACTTTAAACCAACAATTCAAATTCATGATGTTGTCAAGGCATTCTACATTAAAAATTTCTTTAAATTTGATAAATCCTAAAAACTAGAAGCACTTTATATATAGACGTAAGACGTTCATTGAAATAAAATATATTATCAAACGTGTAGCAGTATTTTTATGGGAAACGACTTTCGGACATAGCAGTTCCTACTATGATGTACTTAAGTACAAATATTTCAACCTTACAATTATTACTGGACATCACTTTGCACTTCACTATGTTCAATTCAAGGCAGATCGCACTGTATTACCTTAATATGTTGCGTTTAAGGTTAAAAAATATATAAAACCTTCAATTTTACAAAAATAACATAAATTAACATAATCTATGATGCCCACGATCATCTAAAAACATTTGTCATTCTTCTGGAATGAACCTGATTAGCGTGGGGACTCATATCCTATTCATGTGACAGCAATTCGCAATTACTGAAGCTTGATGGAGTATTTCGTGCAACATCCCAAGTGTATTATACTGGATTGCCATCTATAGAATTGGACGACCATTTCCTTTTGTTAATACCAACCTCATCAATCCAATTGTTCATGATACTTGCTCCGATAGTGAATAGTATTGTCGTACATAAAAATTAATTGTAATACCACAGATGATGCATATGAAAGAACAATTACATAAATAAGTTGCGCAAAACGTCTGTTTGACATCCCGTATACCGACACCTGCTTTGGTTGGTCTCCATTCAATTCAGTGACTTATTTCTTCATATCTAACATCGTGCGTCTTTCGTTTAGAATCATTGCAATTGAGTTATAGGTATACGATAGCAACTAATCTTAAAAAATCTAAATAATTGATTTATTGAGTTCCACGTAAAATCCTATATAAAATCTATGTATTGGTAAGTGCCACATCTATCATACGAGTGAATATTGGCCAGTACCATTTCTTTCCTCGGATTCGCCTATTTTCCTACTAGCTAGACTTGGTGATCAACTGCCATATACTGGTTATAAGATTTGTTGATATTTGTTATCATTCCACTTTACTAGCAAACTATCGGATTCTTTTTTATGCATTTTCGTGCAACGTCTATGTTCTTTTGTTTATTGCTTTCTACCACCACGAGTGCCTGCTGCAATTTCCTCACCTTTCTCTTTTTCAGGTCTATCATCTTCAAGTTGCGCAGTTTCAATTTTATCAACCTCTTACAAGGAAATCTGCACTTCTAAAGTACCGGGTATATAATGTATTCCTACCAGACTACATATTATCATCATCTTCATATTCGTCGCTCAAAGAATTGGATTTTGGTAGCACTGCATTCTTTAGAAATTTCCATGTTATGCCAAAACTCGTTTCGTCCAAATTTTGCTTCTAACTCGGAAAGGGTTAGAATTTATTTTGTTGCCAATTTGTATAATCACATAGAATTATTTTATAATTTGAACTTACCCTGTGTTATTGAGCGGAAATGGTCACTTCAAATATTAGACATACTTTTCAGAACACAAAACATAACCAACCGATCTGAAAATAAGTTGTCTATACTTGTCAAAACGTGTGTCAGGATACCGGTCTCCTAAATACAAGGCACGCATGTTTGCAGAAGAAGTTGTGATATAATAATATTCTTACACAAGTAGAGAAGCTGTTCATGAGGTACAATTGGTGTCATGAATTCATTTGATTAAATTATATGGCCGAATTCACCAGCATGCAGAATGGTGAAATAACTTGCGTAATTCAAAAATGTATAAGATCTATAATAACGTAGATTTTATGAAGAAAAATTGAATATATTTTCAGAATAAACACCGGCAGTTAATGGGTTAACTGGCGCTACTTTTATCAATTATATGGAATGTCCATTACTTTGAGTATTGTATGTTACGTACGAGAAATATACAAATTCAGTTTTCATTGGAAAAAGCAGTGCTTATGTTCAGATTTTTGTTAATATTTTGCCAGTGCTTTTGACACCAATGAAAAAGGTGACTTGTCCTCAAATAATTAAGATTATCCCTTATTTTTCTTGAAAGATGAATTAATAAAATATTGTGTTTTTACTTTCACGAATTGTATATATATATAACTAGTACTAGATATCTAAATGTACACTAAAAATGTCAGACAACTGTAAGTTTAAAACGATATTACACAGAATACTTTCATTTAAAACTAAATAATAATGACGTGATAAACAGGGGGTTAACTGTCGAACTTGATATTACTTCATAAACGGATTTATTTCACCAGCAAATTTGGGAATGGCTTGCTTCGATACTTTGCCGAATATGGTTCTAAAAGTGTATGTAAACTCCAAGGAACCTTGAATTTTGTTCATGAATAATCATGTGTGTTCATATGTATATACCATATAGTGAGGTTTTAATACATATGAGCGCACAATTTATAATATTTGGCAATGAAATTGTTTAAGGTCATGATATATGTATGTATCTATTATACCTGTACATAAACCGTCCGCTCTAAATTTGCGTATCTTAGCGATGTAATCATGCATTTTACTTAGTATCAGAAAAGTTATTAAACGTTAAATAATAATTAATAACGGTGAGGTAGTAATAGCGTACTTAGAACAATTAAACAACAGACTGACGCTAATTACAATGCAGAAAATCTTCTGGGATAAACATGTAAAATGCCTAAGTAATGATTCAGTTCTTTATTATTGAAATTGCCATCATTGCTCATAATTTTTTAGCTTCATCAGGATGTACTAAGTCCTGATGAACAAAAATACAGAAATCCATTAAAAGTCTATAAAAACATAAATACATATAACAATGAATACTTACATTAATGTGAACCTGTTTCAAAAATAATGCATGTTATTTTTTAGACAATGAAAGAAAAAATAAGATAATTTTCCCTAAAATACTTCAAAACATTTAGTTGCTCATGAATGAGTACAAAAGTTTAACAATATTAGAAACATAACGGAGCTTATAAATTTAAATCGTTTTATGATTATCGTGGCAGGATTTCAGATTTTTTTTAACATTTCTTCTAAATAAATTAAAAATTTATATAAACATGTTTAATTTTTTAAAATAAAGTAAAATAAGAATTGCTATTTTAAATGACAGAATATACATAAATTATTCTTTCTTGATTTTAGAGTAGAAAATTTTGATGCACGTTAGAATGGCATTGCGGTGGTAAAACAAAACTGATTAATTATAGTCATATACCTGGAACAAGCATATTGACTGTACAATGTAACAAAGTAATTCTTGGAGAGTAAGCGCTCTCACATGGCATTTGGTACGTAAGTTGACTATATGCAGGTAATCTAAGTTTGTAAGACATTGTGAACAACACGCTCGTGCACTGATGATACCAATGTAGGACCGAAACAGCTGTCTGTACGTTGTTGTTCGCAATGAGCGCTTGGTGTAGATGTGCATTCATACATTTGTTCATATTGACTGTTTATAATACTTTCGATGTTTTGGAAAATTGTTATTTCAAAATTGCGAAATCATTTATTTACTTTAAGTTTTCAACATTCCTACTAAATATATTAAAAAACTCCAATACATATGTTTCATTTTTTAAAATAATGTAAAAAGACGTTAGAATGGCATTGCGGTAGCAAGACAAAACTGACTGATTATAGTCATATACTCGAAAAAAGACATTGACGGCTTGTAATAGTTTCGATGTTTTGGAAAATTGTAATTTCAATATTGCCGAATCAATCATTTGCAATACTTTAACTTCATATACTCAACTCAAAATAATTAACAGATCCAACTGCAACGCAAAGTCGACATAAATAGTACTCCTATTTGAGAGATGTTTGAAGGAAAGAACTTGCAGCTTATCATGATAACACTTTTCGGTAGTGAGATCAAGTACTGAAATATACAAAAAAGAAAACCAGAGTGGGGCCTCCACATTTAATTTACAAAATAAACATCAATTATAATTATATGATTATGCTTACATTAGATTATCAATGTCATGAAAGAATTAATAACCTGTAATTTTAAATTCATATCATATATGTACTTTTTAACATAAATATTCGAAGTTGCATAGCAAAACAATGTAGATAAATTAAAAAAAAAAAAAACAGTTGTCTGTTAACTAAATACGGCAATTATAAAAACTATTCAAGGAACGATTGAAATTTGTTCCCATTTACTTCTTAGCAATAATGAATTCGTCTTCTACAACTTTCTATTGCCGGCCAAAAGTACTGGAACAGTTTTGCTTTTTATTTTTATATTCTTAAAGGTAAGCGTCCACATGAGATTAAAACTCTCGCGAGGAGCTCTCGATAGTAATGTCGCAAGTGGACACACCCCTGAGAGCTACTCTCGGCGAGTTCTCGCGCTGCTATCAGATAGCGACACTGTCGCAACTTGCTAGCAAGTGGACAGATCAAAAGTGTGGAAATTTCCACTGTCTGATAGTTGACTCGCAATAGTTCAACAAGTTGGTATTATGAGAGTGCTCTCCACAGAAGTTGAAATGGCGCCTTTTATTTGGTCAAAAGAAAATACAGAAGAATTAATTCTAGCGTACGAAGAAAACTATATTCTATGGGATACCAAAAATAAAGAATATCGCAATCGCGAAAAGAAAAATAAAATATTGCAGGAGATTTCCATCAAATTTAGTTGTACGTCCGAAGAAGTACAACGAAAACTGCATAACTTGAGAAACCAGGTAATAATATATTAATACCGTAGTTACCAAAAAAATATTTTTACGGTGTTTGCAAATTTTAGGTCTCCCAGGAGCTGAAAAAAATTAAGAAAAAGTGTAGCGGCGATGGCACTGACGACAACTACATCAGTAACTGGCCATATTTCAAATCCCTACAATTCTTGGTACCAGTGTTGACAGTGAACCAAACGCTATCGTCAATGACAACGACAACACTAGCCTCTCTAGACACCCAACTAACAGAACCAATAATTAATGAGGTAGGTATCAAATGAAAATAAAATGTATGTTTGTATTTAGGTTTATTATTCAACACAACTTTATAAAGTCATTAATATTGTGGACGTTATATGTATCTATACTGCCACGCAATTTCACCTTGGGCTGACATAAAATACTCTTTAAATTCTTCTCTAACTTGCTTTTGTGAGTTTGTATAATTACGCCTGCTACCTGTCTGCAATGGTAAATATGAATTTTCTGACAACGAATCGTCTCTCCAACTTCCTGGTATTATTTCATGTGTTTCTGGATCTTCCATGTCAATCAAACCTTGGTGAATATAGTTTCCTCGCAAACCGTTTGAAGATAAATAATTGTGAAGCGCACATATTGCAAGAACAATGTTTGTTACCTTGTTGGGGTTTAGATTGATAGGTCCTCGAAGAACACGAAATTTGTTTGCAATAATACCAAATGCATTTTCCACAATTCGGCGGGCCCTTGATAACCTGTAGTTGAATATTCGATTTGGTGCAGGTTGGTCACGGAATGGATATGGTTTTAAAATATATGATTTCATCGCAAACGCGTCATCAGCGACAAAACAGTATGGCACGACCATTTCTCTATTAGGCAGAGGTGCAGGTTCTGGTAAATGTAGAGTGCCCCCTTCCAGTCCATCACTCAAAGAACAATTTTGAAAAACACCTCCATCAGATATCCTTCCATTACATCCAACATCAATATACGTGAACTTGTAATTTGCATCCACGACTCCTAACAAAACGATGCTATACGTCCCCTTATAATTATAATAGTGACTTCCACTATTAGGTGGTGCTTGCATTACTATATGTTTGCCGTCTATGGCACCTAAGCAATGAGGAAAATTCCATCGCAGTTTAAAAGCTTCAGCTAAGCTTAACCATTGCTCCGTGGTGTTTGGAAACTTGAACAAATAATGTACCCGATATATAAATTTTAAAAATGTTATGCAACCAAATAAATTACAAGATTAAAGTAAATAGGATTATATAAAATACGATTTTTTTGCCATTGCAGGTTGAAACAGAGTTGAAAGAACAAACTCCTAACACAGCAACATCGTTAATTATTGATAAAGAGAATGAGATAGTAGATGCAGAACCCAAAAGAAAAAGGAAGCGCCCATTAACTAAGAGGACAAATGAAGATGATGAGGACGATAAAGTTTACAAGAAAGCATTGGAAACTCTGCGAAGAGAACCAGATGCAGATGATCGGTTCGGGGAGTATGTTGCTATGGAGCTGAAAGGTTTACGATCTGCCTACAATAAACACAGAATGAAAAGTGAAATTCGAAAAATAGTCGCTCGCATTGTTGACGAAGATGATATGCACTATTTTTCCAATTCTTCATCAACTACAACTCCGACTCCATCTCCTGGATTTTGGATTCAACCAGTTGACGCATTATGTAAACCTCTATCTCCTGTGACACAACAGCTTCAGTCAGATGCAGGCGAATCATCTCAACCATGTCATGATTTGCTTTTTTAAATAAAAAAAATCATGAATTAAATGATGTTTTAAAATTGTTACCTTTAAATATGTGTCCTTAAGAACGTTGTATATAGCAGGGGTGACCTCGTTCACTATCCTCCCAATTGTGCATACGGGTATCCGAAATAAATATTGGAGACTGCTATATGAATCACCTACATATTCAAAAATATTAATGACGTTTTCCGAATATTTAAATATGTAGAAAAATAGATACACAAAAAAATGGAGATACACTGTTCATAAATGATAATAATAAACAGTAAAAGCAATCACACTAAAATTAATTTCAAAGAGCCTACTTTTTTATTGGAAGTTAAAAACATTATTTTGCATTGAAAATGTGGACTAACCTGATGCTAAAAACCTCAACGTTAACATCACGCGTTCGTAGACAGAAATTGCCTCTCGCATTTTCGTATTCTTTTTCGCAATCCTCGGTCCAGTTAAGTCTATTATATATTGCACTTGTACTGCACTCATACGAACAAAATTGCGAAATTGCTGTGCATCTTCTATTTCAAGTTCTCTTGTTAGTGAGAAGCATGCTCCCAGCTCCGAACGTCGAATAATCCATGGTTTAACCCAGCAGCTTCTTCTAGTTCGTTGTTTTGTTTTTCGTTTTTGCAATATTCTGTACAGAACAATCGCAGCAGCCATTTGCGCATTCATTTTTCACAAATCACTACCTGATAATCTTGAGAGTTCAAAATCTTTTATTCTAGTGGACACGACCCTGAGAGCAGTATCAGTTGTTCAGCTCTCAGCAAACTCTCCGAACACTGATAGCTGAGAGTTGAGAGCAAAAATTTTGAAATTTACTCTCAAGTGGACTTGCATTTGAGAGTAACTATCGAGAGTAACTCGCGGATTTGATCTCATGTGGACACTTACCTTTACGGGACCTCATGCGAGTTTTAGGTCGTTGTAAAGTACAAATATTTACCTTTCAAATGATGCACCACAGAACCATGTAGCTGTTTAAGACGAAAGGTGAAATGCATTTAATATGTTTCGGAAACGAGAGATGACGCTGATTTTATTTCCCGTTTTTTTCAAAAACTATACAATATATTATGAATTTCATTGATTGTATATATAGTTAAGTGTATTTAGAAAAGATTATTATATAAAAAATATTTTTAATAACTTCCAAAAAAAACAGATAAAAAGAAAATTTGAGAAAGGGCGACGTTATAGAGTTAATTTTCATGTACTTTAGTGTTTTTAACGTCCGAAAAGCATATTTTCATAATTTTTCCGTCCCCTTACACCCCTCACCGCTACCCATCCCGAAAGCGCGAGATCACGATGATCGGTCGTGACCACAAGTCTTGATTGAAAACTGTCACACATCTGATGCAGTACAAGTTCTCAATTTAAAGTTTTCGCATTTGTGAGTTCAGTTCTGTTGTGATAAAACAGACAGGAATAACATGGATAAAAGATACTCGACTAAGGGAAGAAAGCATCTTCGACTTAGTGCTAAACGTAATAATTGTCAGTTTTTGCCGTAGTGTGTAAACTTTTATATTTTCTTTAATTTATATATATATATATATATAATTTCTGCTAAATCGTACTTTTTAGCAAGCATATTATTTTTTTCAAGCATTTAAAAGTAAGTATGCATACCTATATATACAAGGTGTGTATAAATTGGCGGACCCACTACACGTGGCGACATTCTTGGTCAAATTTTGAGTTAAAAGTCCTAATCCTAAAACGATGTATCAGGCTTCTTTTGTCTTCAGAATGAATTTGAAAGAAACATACATTTGGCAACATTGAACACGCATGTGCTAGTTATAATCTTCGGAACATTTTTACACGTCGTCATGTGAACCTTACATTTTAAATTTAAAAAAGAAACAAACGAAATAAAATTGGTTTCTTAGATTACATATTTATTACGAAAATATTACAAAATTTAAAAATTTTTTGATAATATTGACTAATTTTTGTACATCTTCTTGATAGAAATCAATGTAATTATTACCTACATAATTGTTCGAATTGAAATCCATCAGTTTGTAGACATAGCTGCAATCTTTGTGGTATCGTTTGTACTATTCGCTCAAGTCTTTCTGGTGTGATATCTAATACTGCGGCTTCAATTCGGGCTCTAACTTTGTCAGCGTCCTGTGGAGGTGTAGCGTAAACTTTACCTTTAATGAAACCCCAAACAAAAAAATCTAATGGATTGAGATCGGGGGATCTCGCAGGCCACAAAAGGGGACCGCCACGACCAATCCATCTGTCTGGGAAGTGTTCAGTCAACCAGTCTCTTATATGAGCAAAGTGCGCAGGAGCTCCATCATGCATGTAAATCATATTACGGCGTAGGTTCAGCGGTATCTCATCAATAACTTGTTCTAAAACATTTAAATATTCACCGTCATCTAGGCGATTTGGTAAGTAAATTGGTCCAACTACGCTGTGGTTTATTATACCCAGCCAAACGTTAACAGAAAACCTTCTTTGGATGTGGATTTTCATCTGCCCAATGATGAAAATTATGAGTATTAAACACACCATCTCTGGTAAACGTGCACTCATCACTCCAAAGAATACGTCTTAAAAAGTCACCTTATTCCTGAATTCTATTTAAGATTGTATTGCAATAATTGATTCGAAATAAGTTATCATTTCCGTAAAGAGGCTGAACTTTAGAAACATGGTATGGATGAAGCAAGTTTTCTCGTAGAACCAAATGAACAGTCTTATTACTGGGAATATTTAGTGTAGAAGCTAATTGACGGGTACTCGCAGAGGGATCGTCCTTTATTGTGGCTAGAACTTGCTCTTCTAGTTGCACGTTACGCCTTTGCCTTGGTCGACCTGCGTTCGCATTTCTTGGAATAAACGAACCTGTTTCACGAAGTCGTTGGTCCAGCCTTCGAAATACATTTTTACTTGGATGCCTCCGATTTGGAAAACGCACTCGATATTCCTGCCCTGCCATGCTAGCATTTCCACGACAGAAACCGTATATCATGTACATATCGGCATATTCGTTGAACGTAAAATTCATAATAAACAAACAAAACAACTAGTAAATACGAAAACCCGAAAACTGATTAAAACTATACAAATAAACACGAAAAATAAGCAAGTCGAATGAAATAGGTAGATTACAAAGTGTCAAAATTTGACAGTAGTAAGGTATTTGACTAGAACAGCATTAGGCTCCCTACTTATTGTTTTACAACGTTGTCAGATGTGTTTTTCGTCAAAATAAGTTAATAAACAAATATTAAAAACAAACTTTAAAATCAAAAAGAAAACATTAACGAAAGGATAATAACAACAATTCTTCTTTCTTCTAAATTGTAGCTCTTTCTGTCAACAAATATCAAGTAATAATGCTTATTTCAAGACTGAAAGTCCGAACTTTAGGAACCTCGTCCAAAGATATGGAGCATGGTACAACATTTTCGTATTAGGATTTTGGACTCCCAATTTAACGAAGAACATCCGCGTGTAGTGGGTCCGCCAATTTATACACACCTTGTATAATTCTGATAAACGTGATAACCTATATACATATACAGATTTTACAGATTGCTACATGATATGGGTTTTGAATTTTAAAAAGTGGGATGAAAGAGTATTCTTATTGAAAGTCATCTCTTTATCTTTAGTCTATTTCGTCGCGCTCTTTTCCTCTTTCTACTTTCGTATCAGAAATTAAAATATGTCGACTACGGTATACCGATGAATCATGAGTGAGTGCAGGTCCTACTCGGTAAAAAAAAGTGGACTGACGCTACTGTTCAAAGCAATCGACAAGCTTTTACACAAGGACTCAGCACTGGTTTAAAATCACCAAGTGGTCCTGGGCCTCGATTTGCATTAATTCATGCTGGAGGCGAGCGAGGTTTTGTTGTTAGTGCTGAATGTACATTTCTTTGTAAGAAAAATACTGCTGATATTCATAGCGAAAGTTACAGTTACATATGGAGATTGGTTCAAGAATAAATTGCTTCCAAATATACCAGAGAACTCGGTTGTTGGTCTCGATAATGCCTCATATCACACGAGAAAATTAGAAAAGTTTCCTGCAGTAGCACGGAGAAGACCAAATTATTGAATGGCTTACTGAGAAGAATATACCACTTGATAATGACATGTTAAAAAGAGATTTACTGGCTTGTGTGTCAGAGGTTAGGTCTCAGCATGACAGAAACAAAATTGATGAATTTGCAAAGAATAAAGGGCATTCTGTTCTTCGGCTTCCACCTTATCATTGTGAATTAAACCCAATTGAAATGGTGTGGGCACAAGTTAAGCACTATGTTGAAATGCACAATACGACATTCAAACAAAGAGATATTGAACAATTAATTGTGGAGGGTTATCAGAATGTAACAGTGAACAACTGGCAGAATTACATTGGCCACCTTGCCAACTTGCAAGACGATGTTGAAGAGCTTATAATTAACGTCACACATTCATCATCAGATCAAGATTCTTTAAGTGATTGAAGAAGAATAAAACAATATGTGTAGCTACTCTTTTGTATGGTCATGGTTACTTTTTTCCTAAATGTTATCATGTATTATTAACTTGTTCTTATAAATGGGAAAGCATGTTTTTGTTTTTAAGTCATGTAACATATTAAAAAATAAAAGTACATGTCTATGTGTGGTTATTGTTATTCTTTTCATAAATATGTATTATTTAAGTTGCTTTTATAAATAGAAAAGTCTTTTTATAAAAAATAAATTTGTGATTAACTTTGTCTTGGTCTGAATTTATAGTGGATAGTTGATTAAGATGTCAATATTCAGTAATGAAGAAAATTGTATACCTTAAGTGCGTTTCTTTGAAATACTAATTTATTTACTCTGGCTTCCTATATTCAGTTAGATTTTAAATAATTTTCTACAGAACAATCCCAAAGGATTATATTATTACAGATATTTTAACTAATCCATCTTCCCATATATTCTCCCCTTTTAGTGTTTCAAATTACTATTAATTTTTTGTATGAATCAATTGAATGATAAACAGTCGTATAGGTTATGTTTTGATTATAAAAAATGTCAGATATTGAACCGGAACTGTAACGACATTATACAATGAGACGATTTGGCAACCATCAAATCAATTGCCATAAGACCTGTACTGCATAATAGGGTTGAGACGGACTATAGTTAATACATGTACATATATTTCAGAAGAATCCGAATACAAGTATCTGTCTTAAACTTGGATGATTACTATTAACGCAAACAATAAGAAATCGTTTGTATTATATTCCTCTTATTGCAGACCATACGCTCCTAAAATGTAGGAAAAGTGGGCGTCATAACAAGTGGAGATATTTCGGCCATATAATATGAATATTGTGATATTGCTTCTACCAGAAACATACAATAACCAACAATTTATTAGAAAACGCGTCAATATGAGAGTGGTGGCGTACCGGTATGCGCCAGTATAAGTCAGGGGATATACACAGTGGGTTTCTCACAGTCCTCGCATACCTGAAGAGAAGAATTTGTTTTTATGGACGATAATGCTCGTTCCCTTCGAGCAAGCATAGTGCAAAACTGAATTGATAAAATTGATGTAGAGAGAATGAGTGGTCCAATAGGACCCGCATGGAATTAAGGGGCCCACCATCTGAAAACTGTCTCAGATGGCAATCCAACAGAACACATTTAGTATGTTGTAGGGAGACGTATTACCACAGAAATTTCGACATGCTAATCTAACCTGTGCCATTCAGTTGCCCAACATTCTTAGTTGTGGGTGGAGACAATACCTATTATTAATCTATATTTTGTATAATAATTAATCCATAAAATTTCTGTAAAATTGAATATTTCAGTATTTTTCCTATACTAAAAGCGCAACATTTTATTCTTCTCTAACAAGATCGCTTTAATCAGTTAGCAAATTAATATGCCATGATGTATTTGTTCCCAGATATACTATAATCAAAAAAGATATCTTTAAATAACTTAATATCCCAGTATTAATTTGATCGGTGTATTTCTTATAACATTAAATTTATCGAGGGAATATTTCTACTACTTGCAATTTAGGAATTCAAGCTTACCTTATCAGAAAAACAACTTGTACTAACAGAAACTAACCAAATATGCTTTATTGTTTTGTAATCTTGTAAATAATTCTTAGATGTAGATTCTATGTTATTAAAAATATGGTGACAATAAAGTTTGATTATAGAGAAGTACTGATCCATTAATAAGAATTATAACATTATACATATGTACTACTTTGCTAAACATATACATTATAATAATATATACAAGCCTTTATCTTTTAAACAGTATCGGCACCTTTGTTACATATTCTTCCTACAAAGTTGCAAATTTTCAAGTACATCATGAATCAATCAATTAATAACGACCACATAAATTACTAATTAACATAAAAAATTACTGAAAAAATATATTTGCATTAAATAAATAAATAGACTACAATTATTTTTCCCAAATGTTGGGTGGTATATTCCAAAGTTTAATTGATAAATCTGAAGGATTTACTATTTTCTAGAAATATAAAATGTGGGTGTGTGAATTGTTTAGGCCCTGTGGTATATACTTGACTATTGATAGTCACATTATTTCGGCAGGAGATTACATAATCAAGATTGAATAAAATTGATTAGTAAATGTTTAAATAATCGTTTAGGCAAGTCATCATACGTGCTCAATAAGTTATTGTTCTGATTTTTTTAATTAAAATTTCTTCTCTCCATGATGAATCCTCCTACAGGAATGGCATAGAATATATAGAATAGAATAAAATATCAGCAAGGCATTAAAGTTATTGAAGAAGATTAAACCTTAGTATATATTTTTTCATATCTTCAAAACAAACGAAATTATTCCGATTATAAAATTTGATCTGGACAACGCTAAGGAGTCTTAAAACTAAATATCTGAAATCGAAATATAACCCACACTAAGGTTGCTATAATCATTGCTATTATTTCGAATTTTACATTTTCATTAATTATTAATATTATTTGACATTTGACATTAAATATGTTTGTATGGCGTATTCCTTTTAAATTATCTAATGGGTGTGTGCAGTTACACCTTGCGATTTAGAAATATTTATTTTATTAATTGGCAACTTGAAAACTTCCTTCTTCTACCGCCAGTGTCGTGCCTGAATATTCAATTTACAAAAATAAACATCACTTTATAATCATATGATCATGCTTACGTGCAACTATATCACTGCCAATATGATGAAATATCTTTAACAACCTCTAAGTTAATTCATATTATATTAAAGTTGATTAGTATATGTGGATAATTGACAATGTCACTGCTAGAAAACTCTTTAAAATGCGCTTATAGGATTCTAATGTCAAATTTCACGATTAATTTCAAGGGTGGAAAATGCAAAATGTAACACTCGCTAAAATGCAAATGGCGGCAATGCACATATTATAAAATGTTTTTTAAATGTTATACCTTTAATTGTGGCAAACTAAACAAAAGACTTGGAGTTGTATTCGTTTCCCAAGGAATTAGTTAGGCATATCATATTCTATGGGGGCACACCGTTTTAAATTATGTCTTTGTAGTACATCTTTTATAGTGTTCATCAGAAGAACTTCATTTAATAGGCCAATACGATTTAATAAACCACTTGCGCAATTAAGAAAAAGGCTGAACTAGATTTTGCTGATGTAGATTTCAAGACAAGATTAAAAATCGATAAGTTTATATTGAAACGTATAAATATTATGGTTATATGATATAAACCTGACGTACTCAAAGGTATTAAATGCATATTAAGTAGATAAATAATGTAAGTAACGTTTCGGAATTATGATGAGGTACTCTATTCTTTTTGGCGTGCTGTTTACCAGTGGCGTAACCCAAAAAAAGAAAAGAAAACTTGGTCTTGACAAATGTATTATTTTAACACACTCTGATGGAAAGAAATAGTAACACTATCGGTACTGACAAATGCGAAAGAAAATCGGGTTCGAAAAATGGACGATCGTGGCATATCTTTGAAGTGACCCCCCCTCCATGGTTGAGGGGACCCCCCCTCCTAGTGTACTTAAAGTAATTAGCCTCGCCTATGTTAGGTCGACTTTAGGACGTTTTTAAATATTTTGCTTCGCAGGTTATGTGACATTTACGTATATTTGTTCTTATGTCATAAAAGATATTTTTTACTGAAATATTATCAAACGCAATTTTTAACAGGTGATAATACAACCAGCTGTCATATATATTTGTTATAGTTATTTCTTTTTGTTTCTCATTTTTTTCAAAACATGTATGTTATTTTCTTTTTCATCAGAACTGCATTGGAATAAGGCAATGTGGACAAAATGTTTTAATTTAACTTAACGCCATTAGCCATTTCCATATTAATCTCTGACACTTCAATACTTACCTCGTTCACAACTATAGCATAGAAGGCCCATAAGTACCTAGTATCTGCAGATTATACATGGGCGAGATGGGGGAATACGATTCAGTTTCACTTAAAGGGCCCGCCCACACACTGCGTTTTTGTTCGACAGGTTTGTTCGACGAACAAGTCTGTTCGAACAAAAACGACGAACGTCAGTTGCCCACAGACTACAGTTTTGTTCAACAGTTTTGTTCGGCAGTTCAATAATATGAAGACAATATATGTGTGTGCAGTGGCGGCGACATTAGTCATAAAATCAAAAGAGAAGAAAAAGAAACAGGCAAAATGGGCGAAGGAAGGAATTGCAATACCATTACAAAGGATTATAAGATCATCGTGATAAACAGTTTGGATTTTACGAAAGTTGTTAATAGATGTTTACAAAATCTCTAATGTGGGGAATACTTACCTTCGGAGACTTGTGTTATAGGTGCAGTAATTTAAATCTTGTAAAATATTTGTATGTTTTAAATTACATTATTTGAATACAATAAGTTCGTTTACAGATCTTGAAATTACGTAGATTAACTAAACTTGAAATGGTAAAGATTTTACAGTTATAATAACACGACTTAAATAAATATGAATATATAATACTACATAGAACTACACCACTGCAAAAAATCGTCGTCTTTTAATAGTTATTTACGAACCAAGTGCGGGAAGACTATTTTCCCGCATGAGCACACATTGTAAGCACGAGCGACCGCAGGAAGCGAGTGCTTTTAATTGCGCGAATGCGTGGAAGATGTCTTCACGCAAGTGGTTTGTACAATATTTTTTGTACGAACATTAAATTAAAAAAATATTATTGATTAATGTCATTGGTATCATGCCTAACCTAAGATAGATTACCTAATTAATTGAAGCATTTCATGTATGTAACTATTACTCACCTTTCCCTAAAATTAAGTTATTATATTCTCACACATGACAAACATGAGGTATTTATTCTTATATTTATAAATTTATAGTACATTTATTGCGTTTTTTGGTTTAAATACAAACAATTCCGAACTGCCAATATGAATGTCGATGTGGTTCAAATAGATGGCGCTTGAATCTTGCTTAAGATGTCGCTTAAAATGACGTCAAATAGATGACGCCTCAATTTTTTTGGAAGAATTTTTAATTATTACTCCTATTTCCCCAACTTTTAGTGAAGAATAGTGGAGGGAAGTAGTATTTTATAAACTAAATTTTATTACTACCAAGTTAGATTTTTTTTTAAATGTCCCAAAGTGCCAGTGTTTCTTTCAATTTTTACAGTCGCCTCAACCGGGAAAACGTATTTCGTATTTCCCAGTCGAGCTACACATGCGCCAAATGTCAATTTACAGGCGGTGAGTACAAACAACTGTTTATCCCACACACTTCAGATTTGTTCGACGGTTTTGTTCGACGGACATAAACAGGCCGAACCAGATTATTTTCAATAGATTTGTACGCCAACATCAACGACGGTTTTCGACCCACACACTTCGGTTTTGCGACGTTTTTGTTCGAACAGACTTGTTCGTCGAACAAATCTGTCGAACAAAAACGCCTTTTAGTTAGACTAAACCGACTCGTGTTTTGTCGGCTCTCGGGGAAACCATTAGGTAAAACGGTGCCCGAGAGTGAAACTGAACCGTATTCCCCTATCTCGCCCATGTATAGTGCAGATACATATAAATTGTAAATCACATGATTAGGTTATGAAGATAGATAAGTTTAACATACTTATCTGTGGTTAAAAAAATACTACCCGCTAGCGTTCGGAAATAAGGAAAAAATCTACTCCCTGGTATTATCAAAGCTACTCCATCTCTCTTTCTATCCCTACTACTCTATTCCAAACATGTATCATATGTAGTTTCGAAAGCACCTATACTAATATAAAGAATTGTGTAAAGAAAAGTGCGTTAGATGTAACATTAATTCAAATACATTAATTGTATCAAGTTTCTTTATTTTACTTCACCCCTTGTATTTTTAAAATATTTGTTCGAAATGAATTACAACACAGTAGTTCCTTAGTATTTTATTTTCTATTCATTGTTTTCATTTCTTAGTTTCTAAAAACAAATTTTTAAAATAATGTTATTCAATATTAGATAAAAAACAGTCATATCATTTACCTTGTTAAAATTATTGGAAATTTGTGCTTTTTAAGACTTATGAAGCTATTGGTGTAGTGTCTTCATCGCTCATTTTATAGTCCTGAGCGCAGGATTCGGGCCCTGACACCTCTTCTGTGCCGGGGTACTCCAACCTAGGTTGCACCACAGGCACTTGCGCAAAAATAACTCATGGTTGCAGACGCCTTTTGTAATTGATGTAAGTCTGTTGGAGAATGTCGAGGGAATATGTAGCTCGTTGATTTAAAATAGTCGTTGACACCTTCTGAATACCAAAATAGGTGTTGTTCCGACTATACGAATTGGGTCTACATTAATTATGGTAAAAACCAAAGTATAATCGAAAATCCATCTTTCTGTATCTGTTTGTACTTGTTTTACCTCAACAAGCCACAAATAACAGCAAACATTATGTACCTATCTAATTTAAATTGAAACAGTTGGCACATATAATCATCCTCTAAGAATTAGTTCGAATGTCAATAATACATTTCGACTGCAAGCCTACTGTCGATTGTTGAATATTAAGAGGATATTTACGTTTATTTATGTTATTTATAACGCATAATTAGAATGTGTAGGTTTTTGAAAATTCAATATGTAAAGTCTATAATAAAGTTGTTTTTTTTATAAATATTTTAAGCGCTTTCCTAAATATTTTCCTTCAATGGTGCAAATTAATTTTCATTAACCGACGTATACCATGAACTTTAAGTACTGTTGAATTACTAATCTCTATTTACACAAATAATGTTTTATAATGGAAATTACAGTCAGTAACGGACAATAATTATGTATTGTCATTCTTGATCTAGCATAAAATATTATTTTTATCTATCGGAGATACTTCTATTTATAGTTATGATAATTTTTAATTTTACACTGAGTGCGAATTAATAGAACCTGTGTACAAACGTCAGTAAATACTAGAAAATAATAGTGGCAATTGACGCTTGAAATAAATTCCTTCCAACTATACGATATGTTAGTATATATCTGTTATCCGTCCATCTGAGAATATGTAATCTATTTACACTGGACACGATACGATGATTAGTATATCTAGAAAGATAATTATAAATAAATGTCTTTGTATTATATAACCGCACAGTATGCAACAGAGACCCTGAATATTTTAAAAAACCGTTAGTAATTAGATAAAAACAATACTCCTTTGGAAATCTGAAAAGTCTAGTGGCTTTACAAGAAAAAAAATTGTTTTTTTTCCGTTTAGTCAATTAGCAAAGTATTACTTTTCCTGCTAGGCAGTAATATGGTCTCCCATAGCCACTAAATGTTTAACACTTTTTGACAAATAAATTTATTAAGATGCACAACAGTTAAATAATAATATTTTGTTTAACAAGGCAGCAAAGTAATCGATTGACTGCCGAGGCAATCTGCTTTTCTGCCGAGATGAACATACAATTTTTTCTCCGATTGTTTAAATATATTTCGCAAATTATTACAACTCTCACAATCTCTTTATTTTTCCTGTCGTTATACAGTCAATAAAAACTTGATAAATGTTTAAAGCTAAGTGTTAAGAAACAATAACAAAAGACCATCAGGATGACAGATCACCATTTTTCTGACAGAAGTTGCAAATGGTGGGCTCCATCCTGATGGTCTTCTGATATTGTTTCTATTTCGAAGCATATCCCACCTTATTCCTTGGCTACACCATACTGACGTTGACCAACGACCAGCTTAATGTAAACTTACTAATTTGTTATAAATTATTCATAAAGATTCTGGTTGAATTTTCAATTTACGATTTACATAAATTGATAACCATTTAGAATTATACCACTGGACTCAAAAGCACTTATTGTTGCTATATGTGCAAATATTTTGTCTAAAAAGATATAACGCTAAATAAATAATTCTAAATACAAATATGTTAATACAAATTAATTCTTTTTTATAATGAAGTGTACTTTTCAATTAATTATAATAATTATGAAAATTAATATATGATATGTAACTTATTGTGTATAATTTTATAGCCAGGGTTAGTGATTCAATTTAAGCCACCTTTGCTCCACACTCTATTTATTACCTCCTCTCTGAGTATTTGCTAGTTTTCAGTCTCATCGCCAAATAGGAAAAAGCAAAAGTTCTGCAACAGGAAAGTAATGCTAAATCGCAGCTGGTAAAGCTAAACGCGTTTGGCATTAAGCTATTGCGAATTATTAACAATGTTGGTAATTATTATAACATTAATTAAAATCTAGATATTTATTTGTTTAGCAGCAATGCCGAAACTAAGATGACAAGTTATGCGGGTGTGTCCTCGCAGACTTATACTCTTTCTGGGTCGGTGCGTAATTCTATGTTTTTCCATGACATCACTCATGAGGAGACTCTTGAGGCGACTAAAAAGCTAAAGAATAGGAATGGTTCTGGTAGCGCTGGTTTTCCTACAATACTGATAAAGTGTTTTTCGGAATTCTTATTGCGA
Organism: Amphimallon solstitiale; assembly: GCA_963170755.1. Classification (NCBI taxonomy): domain Eukaryota; kingdom Metazoa; phylum Arthropoda; class Insecta; order Coleoptera; family Scarabaeidae; genus Amphimallon; species Amphimallon solstitiale. Next base: position 95,830,937 of record OY720680.1, read on the forward strand.
CCCATGCATTATTTGTTTAATCTGTCCATCAGCACATCCACATTTCCAACTGTCTTCAAAAAGTCATCAGTTGCGTCCATTCATAAACGGAAGAACGCCACATCTGTTGAAGAATAGACCCTATATCTGTGTTAGATGAATTCCCAAGATATTAGAAAGAATTGTGTTCGACAGACTCACTGCATTTCTAAACAATTGTGGCGTGTTGAATAAGAACCAACAGGACTTTAGTGCTGGTTATTCAACTGCTGCAGCTACATACAGCTTTGCTGATGCAATTTATAGGGCGATTGATGATGGGATGTATACGATTGGACTATTCTTTGATCTGACATCAGCATTTGATACTGTGCGCCATGGGTTTCTTTTGGAAAAGTTGTGTTCCCTGGGCATTAGGGGAGCAATACTTCAGTGATTGCGGTCGTATCTAGCAGGAAGAACAATGACTGTTAGAGTAAATGGCGTAATATCTACTGAGTATCCAGCTGAACATGGTGTGCCACAGGGATCTGTGCTCGGACCACTGTTGCTTTTAATATTTATAAACAATTTGCCTGAATTTGTTAGTCCTGATGAGCTGGTGATCTTCGCTGACGACACTTCTATGCTCGTGGTCTCTCGTGATGAAGACTCTCTTTTTTGCCAAGGTGAGTCGGATTTTGACGGCGTTCAGTGAATAGTGTTACGCGAATAACTTGTTACTCAATACGAGTAAATCGGCTTGTGTTAAGTTTTATAAGCGCAGAGTTGCTGGGACTGACTGGTTTGCTTTTCCGAATGGTGATCTGTTGGGTATGGTTGACAATATAAAACTCTTGGAGGTTCATATTAATGGACAGTTAACTTGGAGTAATCATATCGATTATGTCTGTGCAAAGATTAACAGCGCTTACTATGCCATTTTAAAATTAAAGCCTAGTCTCCATCATGACTCCATAGTTAGTGTGTACTATGATATATTCGGTTCTCTCTTATAATACTGCTCTGTGGGGTAATTCCTCTGGGGCTAGGCTTGTTTTTATTCAACAGAAGCGAATAATACGCTTAATTCTTAACCTAAAGCCTGATGACTCTTGCAGACCGGTTTTTATGGGGAAGGGTTTCTTGACAGTGTCCGGTGTGTATATAACATTAAAGGAAAAAGGTTCAAAAGTATCTTTAAAACGTACAAGATGGGGTTCAACTCTTCATTGTTTCGAATCTATTTTACAAAACAAGCAATATCTACAGGAAGTAGCCATTTCTCAAAATGTAGCAGATATTTTAAGCAAAGACATCAAAACTAAAATTTTGACTGACGAAGTATACTGGGTACGACTAGAAAAGTTTGTAGAAATATTTCAAGTTATTACCCGGTTTATTACAATTTTAGAGTCAGATCGCCCTAAAATCAGTTTTGTAGAGAAACTTTAAAAGAAATTGAAACCCACTTTTTGAACTGCTTACCTGATTCACCTTTACCAAAACCAGAAGAAAAACAGCTGATGCAGTCATTCAAACAGAGAAAAGAAATGGCCCTTTCACCATTACATTTTGCAGCCAATATTTTAGACTACCAAACTGGGAAAAGATTTTACACCTGAACAAAATTTGGAAGGGATGGAATATATTTTGAAAGTAGCCGCTAAACTTCGAAAATTATATGAAATACAAAGCCTGGGTAGCGACAAGGAGAAGATTATGATGAATGAAAATGATATTATAAGGCAGCTTGCACAGTATCGTTCTAAAGAAGGTTATTGGAAATCTGATTTTTTATGGAATATGGCAAAGTCAGAAAGTGTTACTGTTATACAGTAGTGGAAAGGTCTATTTTCTGAAATGAGCTTATCAGCTGTAGCTGTTGCGATTTTAGGTAATATATATAATGCACTGCTTATTATAGTTAAATGAAAATTCTATTATTTACAGAGGTACCTGCATCATCAGCCGCAACTGAAAGGTCTTTTAGTACCTATAGTTTAGTCCATACGGCCAGAAGAAATCGCCTAACCAACAAAAAAGCTGCGAAATTAGTATTCGTAAAACATAACCTGCAATCGATGAAAAGGGAATGTAGGCAAGAAGGGAAGCCATTAGAAAAAGGAAGAATGCTACACGAACTGTTATCACAAGAGAAGCGAGACAGAGACGTAACACTCGTTTCAGATTCTGAAAAAAAACTATGAAGAAATGAACAGTGACTCAGGCTCAGATGATGCACTCGAAGAAGAAAGTTGGAATAGTTAGAGTGAGACTTGTGCAAGTCTTGCTGAAACGTTATGTTCCGAGGGGGAACAAGAAATTTAGATTTTTAAATATGCTTATTGTTTGCTTTTTTTGACTAAATGTTATTTTTATTGGTCGTTTTAAAAATATGAACTTTTATTATTTGTTTAAACATCATAATATTTTATAACAAACAATAATAAAATGGTTCTTTTTGTAAAATGTCCTAAAAATATATTATCCTAGAACATATACATTATATTATATAATATCCATCCATATGACACAGTAATTTGTTTTCTGAAATATTTTCAAAATTACCAAAATTACCGGAAAATTACCCGTAAATTACCACTGGGAACAATCAAATGAAAATCACCGGTAAACTTCAATCACTAATTGAAACTGACTCGAAACATTCCTACTCTTATTTAAATGGAAAATCATTATCATATATACATATTTTGTGAGTGTGTATTTATGTGTAAGTCTGTGTATGCAAACAAGAAGACACTTAAATCATTAAATCAATTTTAATTCCTATTTTTAAACGGGAATAACTTGAGTTATATCAAATCCGACACGGGTAAAATAAGACGAGGCTCTTAAAATGTATATAAAAGAATGAATTGACGTACTAGATCGATTTAGAAAGGCTCTTCATTCATTTAATGTTGCAGCAAATTAGCGTCCTCAATAAAAATAAAACCCATCACCATAAGAACAGAAATCATTGGTAGTATTGGCAATTTGTGGCGCCTGCTTTATTTATAGACGGCAGCAGTAAACAAATGGCGCTAGCTATAAGTCTGCTCTCTTCTTAAAACGCTTAGCGTTGAAATACTCTGTGGACAGAAGAAGATGAAGATGAAGAAGAAGAAGAAGAAATAGAAGAAGAGGACGACGTCGAGAAAAGCAAGAAGAAGAAACAGCGGAGAAATTATTTAGATGAAGTTTCGTACTCTGCGTATGGAAACCATTACCGGCTATAATAATTTTAATTCGGGTTGCCATAAACTTGCGTAAATTGTGCACATTGTCGCAATATTTCTATTCTGTTAGACTGTTATGAGTGGATATTTGCGGGAACTTAAGTAAAACAATACGATGAAGACCGTAAAGTGAAATCTCGCTTCCTAAAAATATTTACAGCGCCAGCATGTATCATACTTACTGTCTTCTGCATAGTTGCAACACAGATATTACAGATAGACTTATCGTTATACACAATTCACCTAAAGCCATTATAAAATATATTTTGTGACAAAAATGAAACGTCTTCTCCAGGAAAATTAATTTTAAACCAGATTTTCTACATGTGCTTAGTATATAATATATTAGCTTAGCAATTAGTTGTTACACGAGTTGCTTGAGAATATGTACAATATTTTTTGACTATCGTCCTTTCAAATACTTAACAATTATCACTGTGCATAAAAATAATCATAATTACTATATTAATAACTAAAGGAGTAATATCAATTTTATAATTATATTCAAATAATTATTCTATAATCCTGGTCCCCGATCAGGAAAAATTCGATTCGACTGAAAACGATCATTTTGTATTGAATCACGAAACTGATAGTATCGAAATAAGTCAGTTCTTAAAATTTGATAAGTGCAGATGTGACAAAACTATTTACATCTCACTCTACCAGACATTCCACTTCTTGTCCTGTTCTTTTTAAATAGCATGTTCTTCTTCTTCTTCTTCTTCTTCTTCATTGTTGGTCTCGAGTCAGGCCTATGGCCTATGACTCTGAGTGTTGGGAGCTATATCAGTTTATATGTCTTGATTAATGGATAGCCGGGGGCGTTTGTAGCTCCATGGTATATGAGGATCGTAGTTGAGGATTGGTTCTATGTCTGGGTTGGGGTGAGTTGTCATCTGGCTGTAAAATTTTGTTGCAAGTTCCTTAATGTATCTGTCTATGGTTAATGTGTTGGTCTCTACGTGGATTTGGTTGTTCCTCATGTACCATGGGTCTTTAAGTACCATCCTTAAAGTCACGTTCTGAATTAATTGGAGAGCTTTTATATGCGTGGGGTAGGCGTTGATCCAAATTGGTGCAGCGTAGGTCTTATTATTTGCTTGTATATTCTGAGTTTTATGGCGGCTGAGAGTGTACTAAATCTTCCTAATAATGGCCATAAGCGTGTTCTTGCGATTTTCGCCTTCTTTGCCGTGTTTTTGAGGTATAGTGAGAATGATAATATGTCGTCGAGTGTGACGCCTAGATATATGACAAATGGAGACCATGATATTGGAGTGTGATTTATATAGAGCTGACCGGTGATAGGTTTGGTTTTTCTTTTGAAAATTATCGGTTGCGTTTTGTCGGCGTTTATGTCTATTCGCCAGGTGTGGCACCAATTTATGATATTGTCTAGGGTTTCCTGAAGAAGTTTTAGGGCAGATACACATACCAGATAAGCAACCTTCTATAGGAATTTGGGAAATGCACTAAATGTATTATATGAGAATGATCTATGAACGAAAGTAAAGGACTTTTTAAATGGAAACTATATTTTGTTATATGTTTATTTCGTGTGTTTCGTTTCTTCTGTATTATGGGGCCTACTTCCTCAAGTAATCTGCAAAAAGTGTTTTTTTTCATGCGTAAAAAAGTTTAACTTTTAGCGATTTAAACAAATGCGAAAGCATCATCCCTCTCGGATAACGACATTACGACTGCATAATCACAATTGTGGAATGGCGTGGCTACCACTTCGGTGCGCATTAAACCACTTTGCAATCATACTACCGCCATTCCACGGCCACACCACTTTCGTGCTACTCCTATATCACTTGCAATACCAAATTCACGCCATCGCCATGCCACTTTGGGGCGCGCCTTGACTAAGGTGGCTACGCACATGCAACAGAACATCGCACCGAACTCCGCTGCGCAACATTTTTTATTGCGCGACGAAGTTACGGTGTGATGAAGTTTTGAGGTGAAACAGAACATCGTCGCGTAGATCAGCTCGAACATAATGTCGTCCCATCCTCCCATAATGCCGTTCGTTTATGCGATCATGTGGCGCAACGCGCTGTTGCGTCCACAATTAATATGCGACGGAGGTACGATGTGTGTAGCCACCTATAATTTATCATACGTCCAAATGCTTATTACCTTTAATATCTGCATATCATAATACTCCCATTTTCCATTTTATTTTCTCGGTGTGTGTAATTTACTACTAATTTATACTATTTTATGTAATATTGTATATACACTGCCGCAGCTAAAAGTAAGGTAAGTAAATAAAAATAGATCCAAATATACATTTCCAAATATAAATATGCACAACATGACGACAACATGATTGATATAATAATTTCTATCTACTTGCTACAGTTTTTTTTTCTCGGTACTTAGATAAGCAAAGCTACTGATAAATCTAATTGTTATTACAGGCAATGTTTTTGTTATTGTGTTTCATTTAATGAAACTCAGGTAAACCCAATTACATGTACCTATGCGATATCCATGTACGCTTCTAAAAAACTACTGTCTATGTAATCAAGACTTTTAAAATTTATTCATATCTCTTATTATCGAAATATAAGGTCTAATAAAATGAAAAGTATGTTCTATTTACTTCTATTTTGTGGTTATTTTAAAAAATCAAAATATATTGAAGTATTTGCTATCTAAATATCGAATATAGAGACTACGTTAACGTCCTTTTAATCGCAGAGGAAACAGAAGTTACCAAAGAAAAAACAGAGATACTACATAAATAAAATAATAAACGGATTAAAGAATAATTCAAGTAGAGGCAACGATCATATTTCAACAGAAATATTTAAATATGAAAGAAGGAAATTGGAGGATAGATACACAAAATGAACACATGAGCAACTACCATGAGAATCGACACAAGTCTATAAAAACAAGAACTTTTCAGTCAAACCTAAAAAATTAACAGAGAGGATGGAAGCTATTGTTTGAACAAATCAATGTGGTTTCCGATATGCCACGCATGTAGGTCTATTATATTTATTATCTATTCATTAAACTAGAGAAGATTTTTATATTATATAGCTACAGCCGTGACGAAAACAAGTGACGATAGCAATTTCCTGCTATCAAGTTTCTAAGACATTTTGATGTTTACTGACCAAATCTAGTTCACATCCAAAAAATTTTGTAAAACAAAAGAAGTGTAAACAATTTCTTGGCAAGCGAAGATTAATGTGTATGGAGAAAATACTCAGTCATATTTTACGATAAAGTTTTGGTCTAAATAATTTCAATCGGGTAAAGAATCAACTGAAGAGGAACTTGATGCGAAAGGTCTATTAAAGCAATAACCAACGAAAACATCAAGAACGCTGAAGTTTTGGCCTTAGCAAATTGAAGAATTTGAGTTTTAATGATTGCCGATAAAGTAGAGATATCAGAATCTATGATAAACTTATTCACGAAGTTTTAGAAAGTAATAAGGTTTCAGTACGTTGGATACCGACCCCGCCTACTCCCAAAAAAAACTATTGGCAGCACATTCGCGAATAAATAATTTGGTGGCTGACGATGACCAGATTTTCTAGAAAATTATATCAGACGTTGAATGTGGACGTATCACTGGCACCCACTGACAAAACAAGAATTCATACAGTGGGTCCACAAAGGAGATTTATTATTGCCAAAAAGGGCAAGAACGCAGAATTCATCAGGAAATCTGATAGCGACACAAAATATCGTACAACATAGAACCGGAAGAGATGTAATCATGTTTCTTTTATTTAGTAGATATAGTTTCGAGGGTGTGTGCCAGAAATCAAGTACTTCCCTTGTCAGTAGCAATGTATTGGGATTATTTTCCTGAAAGGATTGTTTTTAATTTATGATATAATATCTATATTTAAAATTTTCTTTTAATAAAGCACATTTTCAACAGCTATTTGCATATTTATTCCTGTGTTATATCTATTAGTAGTATTAGGTTAAAAGCTTATACATCTGTACTCTATTCAAAAATTGTATTAAACAAGTGTAATACCTTTTACAGTACACTTCCTATGTTTTATAATTTCTAATGCACTTTATTAAAAATAAAGAATGTTTTCTACTGATATAGACCGCCGAAATTAGACAAGATGTTGCTACTTTTTGTGGCACCCATCGCGCAACACCGATGATTATAATCTTTACTTGCATAACTAAAAACAAATATTGGAAATTTATCTTTAATAATAATTATCCTGTTCACATTGTTTTATTTGATTTTACTACAAATGTAATTAACGATTGCTCTGTCACTGAAGTGACCTTGAACAAAGTCGAAGATATAATTCGATCTCTAAAATCAGGTTATACTTGAGACATTTGTGATATCATTTAAAACTTGTTAGAAATCAGATAGTGCATTACGCTGATGGAACTCACTAAATTGATCAATAAAAGCTTAAATTTTCATCTCATAAATTAGCTAAGGTTATTCCTATTCATTACAAAAGTTGACGACTCTAATTATCGCTCAATTTTAGATATCAGAAAACTACTTCATCTTGAATCAAATTGATTATTATGTAATTATTAAATTCAGTTAGTTTGATGAGGGAATTTAGACAAGTTAGCAAGTATTGGTTTCAAGAAGACTTATTTTGGTTCCATGAGCAATAATTAAGATTAAAACACTGCACGGTAAAAAATACCTCAACGCTATTGATACCAACACTTTATTTATTATTTATCTTGTACACTAACATTTCCATTATTATCTTATGTATATTTAACCAAAACTATGGACTAGTTTCACATAAGTATCTAGGACTTCTATGTCTCTTTGGATTTTCTCGATTTCGCTTATATTCCTAACACCATCCTCTTAATATCTTTGCGAAATTTATGATGGTCCATGTTTCTCTATTTTTCGTATAAGTTTGTTGTAGCCCTTTATTGTATCCGTTGTAGACGTTTGTACCTACCTTAATATTTTGTTTTCCTTTATTCTTATGTTTGTGTACGCTAGTTTAGTATGAATTGTTAGTTTAAAACTGTAGATTTGTTTTCATTGGGGCTTTGTCAGTTTTATGTATTTTTTATTTTTATTAGTTTATCAATATTAAGCACTCTGGTCAGTTTATATATCTTGGCTGTAGGAATTCTTTTATTTAATCCATAATTAGTCTTATGACTACCTTTGTTGCCATTATACTTTTGTTTTTCTTCATATGAACCTATAGTACTGTTACTTTTTCCACTTTTACTTTAATGTCATTTATTAAATCTGTTGTGCAGATGTTCCACCAGAGTTTTTCTGAAGAGCATATTGTGTCGAGTCCACAATTGTATTCCTGGCCAGACAAATGACTTTGTAAGGGTTTCTCTAAGATTTTGTTCAGTGCTTTCTTGTCTTTTTACATCTGTTCTTCTGCCAATTATTGACATATATTTGCGAAGTACTTGTTAATAGTTTTCATAAAAGGATTTAAACTAATCAATCATGCATTTTCATTTGTAGATACTGTTTATAAATGGCAGATTTCCATAAATATCAATTCAGTACGGAGTTCCGCAGATACCTGTGATGGATTCATTATTGTTTTTTTCGCAAACATTAACAATATTTCATAAGCAATATCATCTTATAAATAACGAATTTTACCTACACATGATAAAACATTGATTACTGAGCAGAAATAAACATGATAGATGCAGTAAGTGAATGGTTTGGGGCTAAAATAAATAAAGAGAAGACTAGTTGATCCTTTGTTTGAAGAATTTATCTGACCAAGAAAGCATCGACCATGTTTTTTGTTTTTTCTGGATCATATATTACAATGAGATGTACATAAAGATTACGTGCAAGATGATATTACAAAAGCATTTTAATATTATAGCATTAAATGTTTATAAAGAGATAGTTATTCTGTTGCCATTAATGAATATAAAAAAATGTAAACATAAACTAAAATGTAGATATCTGGACACATCTCAATTGCTGAATAGTAGTTACAAGGATGTTCCCAACAACAAATTATTATTATGAGTCTGCATTGTGGCTTGCGCTGCTGCCACTTCGCCTTCGCCAGGACGTGAAAAAAGCTACAATAAAACGACCACTCCGAGAATATGGTTCCAGACTATGAACCGGCATACTACATGCTGCCAATACACTTATACAATTTTTATGTAATATGAATATTTTTAAAATACCCCAAATAAAAAGGCACTTTCAACTAAACGCCAAAAGCTATTTATTATTCTAATATATGATTGATCAAATCGATAGATAGAGAGGGAGCATTGCTTTACATTCCTACATTTAGACTATATGGCTCCATTATCTCTTGGCAAGCGTAAAGCTTATAAGCTCATGTTCTGGCTGCACCATATTGTAACGAAACAAGTGCACAAAGAAAGGCAGACTTTCGAGCGACAATAAAAACAATGTTGTAAATCATCTCGACGCGACTGGTAAACATCATAAAGCAATAAATCATCGATTTGCGTTGTACTGCAAAGAGACAGAATGTCTATCGAATGTTCTACAAACATCGAGAGGAAGATGGAGTTTACGCGAATGCTTCCAGATGTTTCGTATGTGTATATAAGGTGGCTGGGTCACCGATGGAGGAGTAATTCCGGAATAAGAAGTTCCTTAAGTAGTCGACGCGCGGAACAGACCAAAGAAATAAATATAAGAAATAAATAAATAGTTCCTTGAGTGGTACCCGAAGAAAAGACATAAATATTAGAGTGTTATATAAATAGAAGTGATATAAATACGGCGCAGTTTTTATTACAGTGCAATAAAGATATAAATATTACAGACATATAAATAGTACTGGTAAATAAATACATGTGTTAATTTAAATCGTAGTAGTTTAAGTGTGATACATTAGTTTTACATTTTTATATTGTAGTTAATTTTAAGTGTATGAATATACAGACTATTTTAAATAAATAAATTGCACGAGTTGTTTATTGCGAACCCGAAAACGTTACAATATTAAAAGAAAATATTTCATGTATTGAGCCATTCCTCATACGCTTAGTATATTTTGGTCTTCAAAGAAGTGCAATCAGGGTTATGTGAGCGACTTGTTTAAAGTAGGTTTGTACAACATGAAATTTTAACTTTTCTGATATTCAATTTCAAAATATCAACAAAATACATTATCCAATGACTTCACCAATCACATAACCTTAAATCTAACATCAGTTATAAAACAAAAACAACGTTTCTATTGAATGTGCTGATTTCCTGATTTTTATTGTCTTACTCATCTTGTTGATTAATTTCAATTACATTTCTAGTATAAAACAAAAAGTATACATCTAGGATGTTTCTAGTACTGTATTTTCGTTTTTTAATAAGAGCAAACAGGGTTATGTTATGGGCTAATATCAGAAAACAATGCAAAATTCGTTTACACAACATGGAATTTTAGCACTGATATTCATAGAATGCAGATCGTTCAAATCCAAAATATCAACACAAAACTTCGCCAATGACTAGTATGAAACACAAAGTATATATCTAGAATGATTCTTTGATCTTGTCGACCAAGCATTATAATCCCAACAAAATGTGCGAATACTGATAACAGCCTGTATATACAACTGTCTTGGTGCGCCACAGAAATACTTTATATTTATGAACATTTTTGCGAGAAATTCTCGATTTAATATGATCATATGGCGGATAGGCGGGAGAACCAGTTTACATAGACTCTAACAATAATAGCCGGCCGCTGATGTGTGTGTGTGTTGCAGAGGGACGTCGCGACGGATTTCTATTTGGGTCTCATGTCGATTGAGGTCGTCCACCGAAGTGTTATAAAATAAAACCACTGCGATCAACAATACGCAATGTGACTCTATTTTAAATTGTAATTGCGATGAAAATATTATAGCGCTCAATAAAATAAAACGAAACACGTGATGCGGCTATACCTCTAATATACATGTCAATATACACAGATCAAGCCGACAGATTTATTTCTGTCTTTAATATTTATTTATTTATTATTTATGTAAGAGTGTATCGGTATTGCTTGTAGGAGTTGACATTCAATTTGGTGTTTTTCTGTGTCGGTCGCTATGTTGACATCGATATTAACATGTTTTTCCGGTACTGATTTATCTATTGTCATATATCTGATAACTTGGTAACTTGTACGGATGCCAATTCCTAAGACAATTGCAACATTGTTAATTTGATTAACTGTCAGTTTTTGTTTTGGCAGTTTGTTAATTTATCAAAATGAATAAAAGCGAACGCACCTGTTATAAAATTACTCACAAGGAAAACTCCAAATATTAATTCTAAGGAATTGTTAACTTTATACAATGGTAATTGTCCTATGTGGAGAATGATAGTTTGAAAAACCCCCAATTAGTAGTATTAATAGTTTCAGGAAGCATTTACAGCATTTTAGAGACGAGTACATTAGCGGCATTTCTAAACCGGGCAGCTCGCAAATGAGTGAAAGGGAAGATGGAGCTTGTCGATCTACACCTCTTTTTCTTCGCCGATGGTTCACATACCGTGTAGTATTAGTTATGATTATGTTTGCCATACCACCAATACAAGAGTTTGAAATATTAGAATTTTGAACGTTAGTGGTTTGGTATTAAGACCGTGCACCGTGAACAAACAAAATATGGAGTTTATAAACTGACTGGGCTATAATGATTTTTTAAAATCATTGGAGAAATAAACATAATAAGATTGTTGACTATTTGCACGCAAAACTTACTAGATTAAGAACAGGAAGTAAATGTAAACTCGTGTGCTAGAAGACAAGCCCATAGAGCAATCATGACACTCAACTATCTGGGAGTAGAAGTTTCTTCAAGCCAGGATAGATAGCACGAGATCAAAACACCAAACCAACAGAATATGCTGAATATCCGCAGCCTTGAGTGACATTGTCTGGAGCAATAGGTACATGAGCAAGCAAGCGAAAGTCAAAACTTATAAAATATGTGTTAGTCCCATAATGGCATACGCCATGGAGACTAGAACGGACAGCAGGCAGACAAAAAAATTATTAAGAACTACATAAATGAAAATCCTAAGAAGTATATCGGGGTACACACTGAGGTACACAGTGAGGACATAAGAAACGAATGTGAGGTGATGGATGTAGTAAGTTGGGGAAGATAAAGACGGAGGCAGTGGAACGAACATAACAACAGGATCGAAGAGGGTAGAATAGCACGGATCGTACGGGACGGAATTCCGGGAGACGGCGATCCTTGGGCAGACCTCCTAAACGCTGGAAAGACTATTGGGTATCGACATCAATGGAAAACTAAGTTGGAAAAATAGACCAAAGGCCTAGATCAAGAGGAGGAGGAAGAAGAAGAGGAAGAAGAAGAGGAAGAATAAGAAGAAGAAGAACAGAAAGGGTGAGATATATTTTCTGATCTAACGAAAGCTTGTGACAGCCTTAACCAGGATATTCTGCTGAAAGTAGAATAGTGTTAACATTAAAATTGTATCTAAGTAACCACAATATTAACTTAATGGTAACTATAGTCTTTTGGATGTGTTTGATGCTGCATTATTTTTTTTAACAATGACTTACAATTGTATTGTCACATAATCTTTCTCGAAGTCATTATTTTACTGAACATGTTATAAAATAGTTGCCGTTATAAGTGATAAATCTAAAAGCCTAATAAAACGCATTAAAAGTAATTTTTTATGTCGACCCCAAACCGAGCAACGTCTTACAAAAGGTAACCAAAACAGTATTAATTTTTGTATTATAGACAAGTATAAAATCAATTCACCAAGATCTGAATATTCTGCATACATATACATACAACAACAACAACATTCTAAGGTTGAAGAGAAACAGTAAAATTCTTTTCAATATGAGATATAAAGGGGTGATATAACAGCAGGATATTCTCGTTTTGGACTCCAGATCCATAACTTTTCTTATTTATGTATAACTTCTAATAATGAAACAAGTCAAGTGGTGCAAAATTAAACTGTTAAAAGTTGTTAGCAAAGGACAGTAGAAGATGGTGGTGCATGATCAACTCAATGCTGTTCTATTATTTTGGTGAAATGGAATATATCTTAAATAAATATAAATATAAATGTAAAAATAGTTGTTAATGCAACTCTTCTATTAAGAAATGTATCAAGAAATATAAAATAATAAACACGAAAAATACAACAAAATATAAGGACAGGGAAACACTTTAAATTCAAATAGAATTTGACAGCTAGTTGTTAGACATGTCACAATATAATTAAAAAGTTATATTGACAAGAGCGAACTAACGAAATTGGTTCTACTCGATTTTATTGAAATCAACTGTACCTCTTACTTGGCAGAATTATTATTGTGCTGTATCAGTGTCGAATCGGTACTACTACATAGTACGCGCTTTTTAATTGCAGTACAGTTGAATAGCCACATTAGCCAATAAATTAAAATGGCGTCAAATTTTAAATGCAAAGCTTTATTTGTCATGCAATATAATCTACAATAGTTATTTATGTACCAAGTCAGTAAAGTGATCCTTTGTCGAACGAGTCCGGTTTATGAGCCGAGCGAGCGAGCGAGGCGAATAAAAGACGAGTTCGATAAAGGCACTTTATTGACGTGGTGCACACAAAATTTTATCGTCAACCGCAAAAATTCATAATTTAAAAAATAAAGGTATAATAACTTATGACATTTCATGATAGCGACAAACGATTTATGTTTAATGTCATACAATCGTGTCTGTTTTGACAGATATTAGCGACAGTAAAGTACTTTATCGCCAACCGTCAATAAAGCGATGCGTTACCATAGCGTTTTACGGAGGTAAACAAACACTTTACCGTACTGTACAATAAAGTACTTTACTGCCGCTAATATCTGTCAACATAGACACGATTGTATGACATTAAACATAAATCGTTTGTCGCTGTCATGAAATGTCATAAATCATTATATCTTTATTTTTTAAATTACGAATTTTTGTGGTTGGCGATAAAATTTTGTATGCACCACGTCAGTAAAGTACCTTTATCAAACTCGTCTTTTACCCGCCGCGCTCGCTTTGCTCGCTTGGCTCGTAAATCAGACTCGTTCCATAAAGTATCACTTTACTGACTTGGTACATAAATAATACTCCTAACTATTATCGCCAACCGTCAGTAAAGTGATGCGTAACCATAGCGTTTTACGGAGGTAAAGAAACACTTTATCGTACTGTACAATAAAGTACTTTACCTGCCGCTAATATCTGTCAGCGTGGCCATGACTGATGACTTTAAAAATAAATCGTTTGTCACTGTCATAAACTGTCATAAGTTATTACATCTTTATTTCTTAAATTAACAATTTTCACGGTGGCGATAAAATTTTGTATGCACCACGTCAGTAAAGTACCTTTATCGAACTCGTCTTTTACTCGCCGCGCTCGCTTCGCCCGCTTGGCTCGTAAATCAGACTCGTTCCATAAAGTATCACTTTACTGACTTGGTACATAAATAACTATTATTGTACAGTCCGATAAAGTGTTTGTTTACCTCCTTAAAACGCTCGCTTTATTGACGGTTGGCGATAAAAGCCACTTCAGGACTGTAATAATTAGTAATAATAACTGCCATCAAAGCATTACAATTTTTTCATAATGCTTGCCTATTTTACAGAATAGCCAAGTGTATATACCCTGATATATTATTAATTTTTATTGTTCTGGAGTTCTTCCGATCGCTGGGAATTTGTACAGACATTGAATCGTCGTCTTTAATCCGTACATTAGCCATGTAGGTTACCAAAACGACTCAATCATCTTAAACTATATCAGTATGATGGGAATTTCATATTGAGTGAATTTATGTTTATATTAGTATCTATATAGGAATAAATTGTAGTGACGACATCTGGGGTAAAACATAATTATGTTATTGATAAAAAGCATTTGCGCACTGAATTTCTGCGGCGATTCAAAAGATATGTTAAGCCTAATTATTTTAATAAGTTATCAACAAAAATAAAGCAAATTCAACGGCCAGCATTGTTTACAAGATGACATCGTAAGTGGTAAGTAAATGTATTATTTAATCGTTCAGTGAATTTTAAAATGTATATATATATAGATTTCTTTATTTGTTTGAAAGTTTGGAAGACTATTTTCGAAATTTCAATGCCCGCTTGTTAGGTTCAATTCCTACAGAGAGCGAGAATATTTCAAATAAGATAACCCAAAAATAGTTATAGTAAAAATAATATCAAGAAGAAGTCAATAGAATTGATCCTGCTTTTACTGGACAAGATTCATAATCGTAAAATAAAACAACGAAATGTTACATCTTTTAATTTCAATAAATGCAACACTAATGCTTGACCAATACTGTAATATATGATGAAACCACAGCGTTACATTTTTTTTAAACTAAAACGTAAAGATAAGCACATTGCAGTTTTATTTTATTTTACGATTAAAAAGTCGAAGATATTGTTACAGATAAGTTTTGCATAGGAGGAAATACGCATAGGAGGTCCAATCTGTATATACTATAGAATTATATGTATATGTGTATATTAGTCATGTGAGATGTTACAAAAAAATTACGTAAATGGAAAAATACTAAAATCTAGGCGCCACATTATCAGTATTAATTTTAATATAAAAGCGACTACACGCAGGTGATCTGATAGCACCAATAAAAGCAGCTATTGTGAGTACAATTTTCAAAACTACATTTACCATGATAATAATAATAAACTACTTTATTGATTACAACACAATAATAATGTATTATATTATAGGTAACAACAGAAATATACGGTCACTGTGTGTGTTCTTTATGTGTCCTAAGTAAAGCTACAGTTAAAATGAGAGCAAAAAGAGGAAACAATAATGAAAAAGAAAGAAGAGAAATAAAGAAAAAAGGAACGTAAGCCAAGAAAATGACAAAAGAAAGTTACCTAGGGATGTTTAAGTTATATAACTGGTCATTATATCTTCCAGAAGGAAAGCAAAAACGCTCCAAGAAAGCAACACAGTGAACTGTAGATGTTCATGTAGCTATAGGCATATTATGTAGAAAATGAAGGATCAAAACATACATATATGCATAATATACTCGAGACAGTATACAACAGTAGAATCACGCAGAAGCTTAATACTTTTGTGGAAAACTTTTATTAATTGCAATGCACTCAAATATAGAGCACATAAACGTATATATTATAGAATTTGCTTATGCACTTACTTTTTATCTCATTGCAATGCTAAACTCCAGACACCTACCCTCGCTTTTTGTGGAACATCTGCGCGACTGTGGCTTAGGTAGCAGATCATTGTTTGTTATGAAGCTTATTATACTAAACCACTGCACAATGCCACAGTTCCGTCTCTAGCGGTCTTAACTCTCAGACTCACACACTCACACTCACACACATCCCTGCTATAAATCGACTGTCAAAATGCCGAAAACTAATAATATAGCACAGTGGATTATCATGCTTCTTGACAATTTCAATGTAGAAAATTTTATATGTTACATTGAGTTAGAACCAGCAATGTCGAACTCATCAAAATCCAAAAGTAAGTGCCAATCTCTCATTTGCTGAAATAGCGTTCTTGTAGTTTGTGTAGGGTTTTCTAAAAGTCCATCAAATGATCGTTTTAACATGCGTCAAAGTACCCAAGAAACTTGTTGTCGCCTTCTCTTAGATCTTCATATAGAGTTGAAAAACACCTTTTGAGGGCCTTACTAATAATAAGAGATGCACCCCTAAAGAGAAGCAAGCACAATTCTTCTTCTTCACTTGATGAATACATCTTAAATATTAAAAAAGGAATGAAATTATGATAAGGTCATATGAAAGCTAGGCTGGGCCACTGCTGTGGCTTAGATGCGCCACAGCTGTGGCCAACCGGGCGTCTTTACTATGGAGCGCGTTCGCCATTGAAGTGGCTCTGTACAATAATGCTCTAAGGCTTCTAAAGCTGTCACTAAATAAAACTTATGTATTGTTCGTTTCGCGAGGTTTTTCAAACCAGAATATTATACTTGAAGGCAATAACTTCTCTAAACCAGACCATATTCAATATCTTGGATTAATTTTAAATAAACTGAGCAACTAAATCACATTGTCGAAAATGTAATTGACTGCTTCACATATTAAAAATATCCACAAAAGTCTGATGTGAAACAGACTTTTACATCTCAATAACTCTCTATAGTGCCTATATTATATGAGTAGTTCACTGTGGTTCTTATATACTGTAGTACAACAACCGAACAAAATTTAAGGAGATTACATTTGAAGTAAAATAAAACATTTAGAAGATGTGTTGGGACCATGAGATCAACAACAGGTTGTAATAAGCCAACTTCCACTTAATTTGAGAAGGAAAGTTTTTACATGCTAATATACGTCAACAGAGATTCTGTTTGTTGGACAAGAAAGCAACATGTGTATTGTCTATCCATTCAGATTCAATTAAATTTGATAAATGTGTGATAAATTTATGCCATATTTATATATATTTTTATTTATATTTTTGGCAAATATATTTATCCTTCTACTGATATTAAAATAAGAGAGACGAAAAAATTAGTGTACGTTAAAGAAGTCATAAATTTATATTCCCATGTGTGTGCTTCAATTACTTTTTTACCATTAATTACAATTATAATTTAATGTATTTAAAATAGAATAACACTTCTAAGTTGTAAATGTACTTGGATTGCATATGCACATAGGGTTGAGATTTGCTTTTCATGTAGCACCATATTTACCAAAGCTACATTACTTTTCGTTCATTCTAAAGAGGTCGTGCGAAAAACACGTATTATATAATGCGTTCCGGTGCACTATCGTTGCCATAAAGCCTCCGATAAAACAATAACGTATTACGAATACATACAACATTGAAACACTGTGTTTCCATTGTACAGCAGCCAACATAATCATGACATAAGAATGGCTGCGGATGTGCATTTTACGTAATAATAATAGTGTAAAAAAAATTTTGTTTAACCTGGACATAGATGCGTTACCATACACGGCAGATGCGTGGCTGCGTTAGAAATTCTTAGATAAGGAGAGACACAGAATACTCTTAGTAACTGAGGAAATGTTCTATCATAATCATACAATTTTTCGTATTCAAACTCAAAAAAAAAAAACCGTAACAGAAAATTTAAAGTTCAATGCAAAACTGTAAATAAAAATATACTAAAGTGCGAATGCTATTAACTTATACCGATAGGTCCAGCTCGGAACGGGCCATAGTCAGCAATGAGTGGCAACACCGAAACCCCCACCGAAACCCCTCTACCCGCAGCAGCTTCAATTGCAGTTAAGAACTTAAGAATTTAGTAAGACTTAAACCGCGCAAGGATATAGTCGTTTGCATATTCGTTCTGTATACGTAATTTGCCCATTTGTTTCAGGCATAATAAGGTCCAATTTATTATTATTATTGTATTCTTAGCTGCTACGGAAAAGTAATTTTAAGTAATAAAAAAACAATAACGTTTTCTAAAAGATAAAAGTAAAAAAATCAATAATTCTACAAAATAAATTCAAATTTTAAGAAAGTCACTCAAAATAGGAGCACGCGGAGTGGTATCGTACATACGTTGCCACATAGCACGTTCCATACGTATATTGTTGCCTATGTATGGCCCGTTCCGAGCTGGACCTATCGGTATATCTTATCCTAGTCAGTATACGCAGGTATAACTATATAATAATTGTAATGTAAATAAATGCATTTGTTCATAAATTTTCTGGGTCCACTGCTTATTTAAATAAACTTACCAAAATTCATTTATTTTAGCAATTATCTTTAAAGAGTAATAAGATTACACAAAAAGTGGAAATAATAAATAAACATTAACTGTCTATACAGCAAGCATCATTATCGCAAAATATTAAATCCGATATTGATAAAATAGTTTCTAATAAAAGATTCTAACTTTCTAGGAAAATTTATATATAGGTATATTATAGTTGTCATATTGTTATTACTTTTGCTCATCATATGCTACTACTACCAAGAAGATTTTTTTTAAGAACGATAAAATAAAAGAACCACATTCCTTTTCGAAATTTTACATATCTTATGCAATTTATTATTATTTATAAAATCATAACACATCAACATATTAAAAACTTTTGTACGTTTTTCGTTAGTACATATTATATGTTAATGTCGCAACAAAAATTGGTTTCCTATTAAAACCTTGTTTTTACATATTCTAAAATTGTTCTTTAATTTACAGTTATTATACATTTTTATAACGTTTTATATGTTTATACACTTTTAAATAGGTAAACGTTACTTAAAATAATACATATATTCTGAATCAGAACGACATGTAAAATGTCGAAACTTCATATGGTTATGTATTGAAAAAATCAATATCTTCTTGGTAGTAGTGGCAAATGATGAGCAAAAGTAATAACAATATGACAACTGGTTGTCATTTAGAATACATTGACAATTGTAGAATGTAAATCAAATATATATGAATGAAAATGTAAACAATAAGCATAGGACAATCGGTATTACTTATGCGGTTCCATTAAAAGGTTTAGGTCTACCTTAAACTGTTCAATTAATGTAATTATATAAATAATAAAGATGCAACTATGTAATTAAAAGAATTACGAGTAGAGCTGCTGGTATTATGACAATACAGAATATATTTTATTAACTGCCTGGTTGAAATTAGGTATTACACAGTATTAAGTAAGTGCACTGTTGTTTAACACTTGGACATTTTTGGATTTACATTTTAAGTTAATACTATATTTCTTAATCAACACATATTTAGTGCTTTAACATACACTTTCCTCATTATGATGCACTGACGAAGCCAAACAAGGTAGAAACATATATGTCTGTAGCTACAAACACATCTTAACTCATATATAGTTGCGTCGTTTATTATTTTGTGTATCTTCTATTAAATGTACATGTATAGGTAAACCTAAACCATTTGATGGGACTGCATAAGTAATGCCGGTTGTCCTATGCTTATTTATTTACATTTTCATTTATACACGACTGATTTTATATTCTATATTGTCATAATACCAACAGCTCTACTCGTAATTCTTTTAATTACATAGTTGCATCGTTATTATTTATATAATTACATTAATTAAACAGTTTAAGGTAGACCTAAACCTTTTAATGGAACTGCATAAGTAATACCGATTGTCCTATGCTTATTGTTTACGTATTCTAAATGACAACCAGTTGTCATATTGTTATTACTTTTGCTCATCATTTGCCACTACTACCAAGAAGATATTAATTTTTTCAATACATTTGTATATTTGGCAAAGAATTTTAATATATTATATATATTTACTGTTTAGGTTTTTTGAACCTATTAAATTAATTGAATGCAAAATATTAAGCGCAGTCGAAAAATTCTGAATATTAAACTAAATATGATAGGCACTGCTTACACATGTAAGAACTTAAGTCAACATTCACACCAAAATTTTAATCAAAGATTATATACAACTGATAGCAAGGTTATAAATATTGGTCTCCTGCAGGGATCTGTATAAGGGCCAACATTATTGCTGATTCTCTATGAAGATGAAACTAGTTTGATTGAATCCTATTAGATCAATAGCTCAACAGGCTCAATCTTATGACTTCATAATCAGGTGAAGGTGTATTTCATATTTTTATATTAGTGGTCTTCAGACTGAGTTGGTCAGTAGTAGTAGGCTACAGGATATTACTGTTCACCAAAACATAAAAAGTCTGATCATATATGGAAACAATCTTTTAAAATTTTCAATTGAAAAAAATCTTGCCATCTTCATTCTCTCAAATGATTCTATTCGTATATGTACTTACTAGTTAATGCGCTATGGTATGTTTCATGTAGTGATGAGCGTAGATTAAATCGTTCAATTATATTGACTAAAACAAAACATCAAAATTAATTCAATATTAACATACAATTGACTTCAACTCTAGTAATAATAAGTATATAGACAACCAGGTTAACCCATTAATAAGACAAAAATAGGGAAATAACATATATTTACATTAATACAAATTAGAATACTATGGAAGAATACCAAAAATAAATAACAATACAAATAAATATGTCAGTATACATTTCTAGATATTAGAGTAAGAAGCCACTTCATCAGTACATTGATTTTAGCTGGACGTATTTCAAAAGTTGGAACATTCATTCTACTAATTGGAATATAAAAATCTATATCAAATAGCAACTGTGGAAAATTAATACTATCATTTATTAATTTGTGCGTAAACCATGCACGCGCTTATTTAAAAATGTGAAATTCATGTTGGGAAACAGAAGCATAATTCAGCTTACTCGTGGAAAAGTAAAATATAATACAAAATATTTTTCAATATTCACCTAAAAACCACGCGTCTTTGACCAAGTTACGAAAGAGCCGCTATCATCTTGTACATTCTGAACATTACTCATGCCGTTAATAGTTGTATATATTTTATCCTAGTGAGATCCTAGAATTGTGGAGCTGGGAAATTAAAAAATTATACCAGTTCTGCCGAATTGACGTTATGATGAATTAGCTAATAAAGGAAGAAGAGGTTGTTGCAGTAAAATCTAAAAGATACCGAAAGTATCTCGAAATCAGTAACGAGTTCCTACGAGGATACGCAACATTTACTTATACCACAAAAAATTGATACATTCTCTGCCTACTTACCTCTACTGGTTGGTTGTGAGCAATTTTAAAGTGGTTACCCGATAAAGCTACATTATTACAATAGTCACGTTGGACGCAATAAGCATAATTGGTTTTCGTGTATAGGATTACATAAAAAATAAAGATAAATGGAGAAATAGAAATACATTTTCATTGTTGTACAAGCAAATTAAAGAACAATCCTTCGTTTCAACGTTATGTACAATGTGTATTCAACTATAATAAATTAATGAATATGATTATTTCTAGTCAACACTACTAATTCAACAAACATTTTTATGTGAACAAATCACAGATAGCAAGTACATTGTTTAACATGTTTGTGTTTATTATATAATTTTATTTACATAAATGTATTATTTATATCTATATTGTCAATGATTGTCCAAATTTTATTTATACGTTGCATATTCTTTTTAACGACAATATTTCGATAACACTCGGTGATTGTATTATATCTTTAAAGAAATAAAGATTATTATTATTATTAGTCTCTTACATTTAAATATAGGTAGGTATATCTACATATACAATTGTATATACGTACTTGTATATACTAACTACTTGTATATTACTAAACAACTAATAACTTAAATAGTTTTAACATCATAATTCGAAAAGGAACAAGTGTGTTGTTGGTGGGCGTTCAGAGTTTTTTTCGCCTACAAAAAAGTGTTTATAAACACTGTAGTAGCCGGCAGTAGTAGTATTAGTAGTATGATGACTGCAATATTTTTATTTCCAGACGTAGTCTGTCATCCTACTCATGTACACATACATATAAGTCAAGGATTTTTTCTGGTAATAGACGGTTTCGCACTATTATTACTATCTCTACTACTATTACTTGGTCCTAATCCGTTTACAATACTTTAATTACGGCTTCTGGTTTATGCTACCGCACTTGTGGGAAAACCCAACGTCAAACGCCAAGAAGGTAATTTTAAAAGACTATACGTAATGCGACACGCTTTTAAAGAAAATCCCATTCATCTGCATTGTGAATAGCATAAAGTACATATTATTTGAAGTGTAACGGGATAAACATCGGTGTCTACCTTATTTTTGCTTCAATTTTATATCTAAAAATACAGTTTAAATGCTCCAGTAATTGAACAAGTTATATAAATTCGAAGATTAATAAAATTAATTAATTTCTATTAATAGATTCATAGCAATCAAGTCCTTGTTTTTATATAATATATGGAAAAAATAAAAAAGATTTGTCTAACATCATTGTTACTTATATGATTATTTATCGAAAAACATATTAGTTTTATTGTCAATATTTTGAAATAAAGCAATATTGTATTATATACGTATATACATATACGTATAGGGTATTTTATGACTGGCGTTATAAACTACATACCTAAAAAAAAAATTAATTCGTCGTGGAGGTCAATACGACATCTTTAACTAGTATATTTGCAATTTTTGGTTACTTTCGATTATACCGAAAACATGTTTCAATTCTAATATTTATGTACTTACTATATTTGACATCATTGAACATCATTGTAGTTCAGATTAAATTCTAGAATCAGCAGTTTTTCAATAAATTATAAGTTTTAACATGTAAATTTGCATAAAAAAACAATTTCAAAACAATATCTGTAGAGAGAATTAAAACAAGTATAATTATTTGTCTGATTAACAATGTAGGTAATATAATGTTTGAGTGATATAAAATATAATTGTTATACAGTATGTATAGCTAATTGTAAGAGTATTAATAATGCAAACTATATGTATGCCAATAGAAAAAGTAAATTAAGAATTCTGTCTGAGAAATTCGAATAATTAGAAGTGGCTTTGTTGTTTGGGGTTATTTTCTTATGTGCTTTCGTATGTGCCATATGCGAAAATTATTTATTATTCTTAATATTAAAAATATCACGTGTTAAACAACTGATTTTTGTTTGAAGATTTAGAAAAAAGTTATTCATAACATTTTGGACTTATATTCTAATTTCAAAACGAAATCTTCCTCGTGTTTTGAACCTTTTGCATTTGTTTATATATAGGAAATCATTTACCCTCAAAGATGCTAATTTTGACGTTACTTAATTTTTTACCACATTGCAAGAGTTTATTATTATACAAAAATGAAATAGTTACGAGGTTTAAGTTAGCTAAAGTTACAAATTTTAAACACTATTTTATTTTAATAATGATTTTCGTTATAGGGAAATTTTTTAAACCAAAATAGAAATACAACTTAAATATTGTGTTTTTTTCTTTTTGTGCAAAATAGTTATTGAATATGCAAAATGCACTAAACTGGTGATATGCTTATGATTCGTTGAATATTCACACTTTCCAGAGAAAATAACAGAGTTTTGAATTTTCTATAATAATTTTTACCTGTAGAGTATTCTATATTCTTTAAAATCAAAACTTTCGAAATGTCGTTTCAAATAAGTTTACTTAATACTACTACTAATAATAAAATAATAATAACATCCCCAACAGCTTTAGCAATCGCTAATGTATTGTACAAATTCACAGAACATTTACAGAGAAGATACCGGGACTCGAACTTCTTTCTAAATTTTTACAGGCACAAAGTATATTTAGTTTTTAACTTCAAACTCCACTAGCAACTAGACTTCCCCGTATGAAACAAATGAGTATAATTTTACTTTGTAAGTAAGGTAAATAGTCGCAAAGTGACATATTTAATACTATCAGTAGGTAATAAATATTTACCCCATATGCAACGCTAGGAGAAATAAATAATCGCACACTTCGCGGAGATATAAGGTGGCATGGGCGTGTTTATTATGCATTAGAATATGGCGAACATGCCCATACCACTTTATATATCCGCGAAGTGTACGGTTACGTTTATCTATTGGTGTACGT
This sequence comes from Amphimallon solstitiale, assembly GCA_963170755.1. Classification (NCBI taxonomy): domain Eukaryota; kingdom Metazoa; phylum Arthropoda; class Insecta; order Coleoptera; family Scarabaeidae; genus Amphimallon; species Amphimallon solstitiale. The sequence continues at coordinate 95,855,694 of OY720680.1, forward strand.
ATCTTATGATATGTATAGTATGTTTCAAGATATAGTAACCTGCGGGAGCTTGCATTCGCACTATATCTTGAAACGGACTATACATATATATAGTATGTTTCAAGATATAGTGCAAATGAAAGCTCCCACGGTTACTATATCAGACTATACCGTATATAGTGGAGCTCTATTGAGTTTGATTTTTGTTTAAGTTGTGTTTAGTGCTATTTTCAAGTCACGATGACAAAGTAGCATTTCATTGGTGATCCTGTGGTATATTTGAAAATCAACATCTCGACTCATTTCCGAGTGAATAGTAATTTTATTCGTACCTTTACAAATATGCATTTAGTTACGGTGTTAAAAAGTTTGTATACTTGGTTATGATTAGCATGAATTACTACCATAAACATGGTATTTACTATGGCGTTAAAATGTGCTTCATTTTTAAATTTGTGATTTTGCATCGACAACAAGATGATATTACAATTCCAAAGTCAATATTCTAAAGTTTCATTTTACTAGAATTCTTTTCTTTCTACATTACAAGTGAGAAATATCCGGAAAAATTATTTTATTTATAAGAATTTCTTGCATTAAATCGTATTATATGCATTAATAACATATTCATCGACAAATATTGGTACTATGCAATATATTCATATAGTGGTTAGTCTACTTTAAAATATCGAAACTATATTATTTAATTACATACACTAATTAGCGATCATTTAGGGACTATGGATCTAATAGTGTCCTTGTTGTTAATCATTATGCGCTGAAAACACTGATGGGTTTAAAATACGCTTAGCGTTTAAAGTTATGATTTTAAATCCCGAAGTTATTCTTAAAAATCTATTACACCGAAAAAAGCAAGAAATAAATGGGATAATAGATTTATTATTTGAGTTGACTGTAATTAATTTACACACTGCGATTTAGAAATGTCCAGGTCATTAAATCAACAACTTGGAAGCGTTTTTCTCCATTTGTTTTACCATCTGAGTCGTGTTTGAATATTTAATTTACAAAATAAACATAATTTTAAAATAATATCGTATTAAAGTGCTTAGTTTATCTCGGCAATTTTCGAAGTTATTACTAAAAAAACGTTAAACTGCACGTATGGGATTATGTTGTCCAATTTGGCAATCATATTGAATTCAACAGTGGAAATTATAAAACATAGGCGGACATTATAAAACATAAAATTCGCTAAAATGCAAATGGCTGACCACTAAATCAATCACAGACATTTTATATATAACTTAGCACAATTATTATTATTTGAATGTTCACCTTCACCGTTGGATAACAGGTATTGTGATGCTTCTTTATGCGTTTCTCCATGTTTATATAGCTGATGTTAGAGTATTATCCGTTTGATTATTTTTGAACATTATTGTCCATTTGTCACAAAAATATTTTGGTCGAACTTGCTAGGGAGTGAATTGAGGTTCGCTTACTAGTTGATGGTTGACGCTCTGAAGAAATCCCATGTAAATTCGCATTAATTTTCATGAAAATTTTGTTGAAAATGAACAGCTATAAAAATTATGTCATACTGAAAAGTGTTATTGCTTTTATCGCACACAAGACTGATATTAATTAAGACCTGCATCAAAAAATTAGATACGAAAACAGTGTTACTTTGAAAATATACTTAATAAATATATATACTGAGTAAATTTTACGTTAAGCAAGGAATATTAATTCGGCAGGAAGATATATAGTCTGTCAAACAGCCCACTAATTGGTTTTTAGATTTTTATTGTGGACTGTTGAGACATGTTACTATTATAAATTATTAACGTATGTGTTTTACTTTTTAAGCAATGTCAATACTAAAAGAATAAATCTATCAGAATATACTGAATAATTCACAATGTTTGCTAAAACTGAATAATGCTGATTTAAGTTTGTGGATAGGAACAGCAACACAGTTTAGAGGCAACAGGAATGAAAATTTCTATGGTAACTTCAATAAAATAGTATAATACTCGGTAATATATACATTACCATTTAAACCATTTCCTTGAAGGGATAATGTGAGTATTGCTGACTTTTCATGAGAGAAAGTGATAGACACATAATATAAAAGGGACTCAGCATTTATAAAAAAGTCATCCACTGCAATTGATTTGTTCGTAAATGAATCAAACATTAATGGATTTAGAAATAAGTTATGTCCTCCTCTAAAATGCATGTCAATTTATATATAATTTATGGTAACATTTTAAACGTAAAATTTACTATACGCAATCAATTCAACGCATTTATGTGTAAAGTAATTAGGAAAAAGATTAGAAACAGTTTCGATTTTTATTCGCGAAATCGAACATTTCATTTTATCCATATGCATACACTTAATGATATGGAAGGTTAAATTGGAGAATTCCATTAAGACAACCTATTAATTTGCATGTTACATACTTGACCTACGATGCATGTTTTTTTTAAACAAACACACACACACACATGCACGTCTCAGAGAAGTCGTACAAGTGAGAAATCTATTTTATCAATAATATACAACATACATATGTACATACAAGTGACACATCCAACGCGAGGTATAATATATTACAAATAAGCGATAGCCGATTCCCAGATAGATATGCATTAGGTATATTCAAAATTGTAAAGTAGTGGCAAATATTGACGTTGCAATATAATAATAACTCCACTGCGATATAGGTACTAAATGATAAACGAAAAACGTTATTATTATTGTGGTTGTTAAAAATGTACAAGTTGACCTTTTATAATGTCTAGTCTTTTTTTTTACAAACAGTTGTTTTCGTCATATAACCGAATCAGCAACAATTAAATGTTATGTGTTTCATGATAGGTAATAAATACAACATCATGGTGCATGTGATCGGGAAAAATTGAAGAGAAAAAAAACGAACCTGCGGCCTTGTTTGTGATTCTAGTTTCCCCCTCGTCGAGCAAAGGTGTGTTCTTTCTAGCATTTATTGCATGCAGAAATAAAGAAATCACAATTAGTATCTGCGACGAGTGCATCTTACAAAAATTCACTAGAAATTTTGAACGAGGAACACCTTAATTAGATTAGAAAAGTTAAATTTCGCGAAAAACTGTGCGAGTATAGTAAAACAATTCAAGCACTCTATAGGGGCACTGCAGCATGTATTATTATTGCACACTTCGCGTTATAATAAAGTCTCTACTATTTACGGATGAGAATTAGTAAAATAAAACGCGCTTAAAATATTATCTCTTGTACATTTTCGATTGTGTATTTTATGTAACATGTATTTAAAGTGACACTCCACTGACTGACTGACTGACTATCTATCTGATCTGTTGTATGAGTCGTACCGTTCCAAACAACCGCTTAGTGTATACTGATTCTAGCGAAAGCATGATTCCACTATGTACAGTCTCCCTACTCTAGTAAGTAGTAGTAGTTGAGTTCGTATGATCCTAATCCTGCGGACCTTCCACCCTCACGCGGCAGACTACTCAGGACTAAGATTTTTTCTTGCGGCATCGCTTTTAGACCAATCACTGCTGCGCCTTCGATATATCTATTCGCGGTGCGTAAATTGTCGTAAACGGCCCACAAATATCGTACATTCTTCATCGCTAATTCGTCTGTTAGTTGCGTACTTGTCAAAAGGAGTCTGCATTCTTGTTGACGAGTACTTAGAGACTCGTGTAAAAGATATTTTGAGCGCTGTGAAATGATGTTTCTGTATCAAGTTCTGTTGCAAAGTTATTACTCGGAAAAATATTTGTAAATAAATGGAAAATATTTCCGTTTGTATAAGCAATTTTATTTTGAAGTACATACAGGGTGAGTCATTAGTAGCCGCTTCTTCGATTGCTCTTTTGTGTTTTAAATAAAAGAAAAAATAATTAGTGGAATATCCATGGTTACTTGTGGCGCATATTGTAAAAATACTAAAATAAATAATTTTTTTTTTAAATGACACCATACATATTTTTGGATTTTCCTATACTGCTTTAAATTGTCTGTTCAACTGTTTTTTTCTTTTTCAAAATTAAACCGATAGTTTTTGAGTTATTAATTTTTTTTGAAAATATTTGACCAAAACACGTGTTCAGAATAAAATCATCTTCACATTGTTTTTAAAAGTAAAATCATTAACTTTGGTGGTGCTTCAAGCCAAGAAATTCTGCATCATTTGGTAAAGTTGCACTCGACAATACCTCAAAAAACTTTGTTAAAGCCTAGTTCCTGAAATTGTCACATACCAAAAACTTATTTTTTTTTAAATGGAACACCCAGTATTTTATTGAGGCATTTTGTTCCTTTTTTATTCTCTTTCATTTCTGTTAACAATGTCCTATACCTATCTTTTGTAATTTTTGAGATAATCACTATAGGAGCAATTAGCGGTCAATTAAGGAACCACGGGCGCTGTTCCATGCACCCAAATATTCGTCCAATAAAGGCTGGAATGCGGCTGACTGCTTGAGTCAACTGTTAAAGAAAGTAGTTATACATTTATGTCAAACTTATAAAAGCATCGCTATTAGTTATCATCCAAATGAATTATTCTTATGAAGAGTTAACAGATATGATTGACGTTTTGGGTGAATCTGAAAGAAACTCTTTGCTAGCATCCAGACTTTATGCACAGCGATCCCTGATAGAAGTCAACCGAAGCCAGAAAGCTTCGAAAGTAGAAAGGGACGGTTTGAGTGAACAGAAAGTATTGAATATGAAAGAAAGAGCGGAAAAAGCAATAACTGGTGAGAATAAGACGTTTATGGTACTTACGAGTGTGGTCGAACACCCCCATACTAGTACTACGAAAATTAGTCGTAAGTTAGATGTAAGTCAAATTTGAGAATACAGAATAATTAGGAAATATGAAATTCACCCGTAACATATACATACAAAGGGTTAGATGAAAGAAATTTTCAGAATCGTTTACATTGTTGTCAATTGGCAGCAGATAAATTATCCTGGCTTTCTCAATTTTTTGTTGTTTACCAACGAAGCCACCTTCTATTAAAGTGAATACGTTCATCGTCACAATTTCCGTTATTATAACACATAAAACCCCCACTTTATCACACCTGTAAACTTTCAAAATCGTTGGTCATTAAAACTGTGGGGAGGAATAGTAGGCAGTTATATAATTGGACCTTATTTCTTTGATGAAAATGTTAATGGAGAAGAGTATCTTCGCTGTCTGCGGACGGATTTTCAAAACTTTTTGAAGACATCTTCAAATATGTCAGTAAACATAACCTTTATTTTATTTCGATGTTAACCAACAGTGTCAAAAATGAAATATTGCAACTGGACATTGCCGGAATTAAAAAATTGAAATGCGATGCTCTTCATTTTATAAAATTATTACTTTTGGGATAGTTGGATTTAACATTTACTTTGTTTGACAGTTGACTAAGAAAGTCGGGCACCATTCCTGCCTTCCATTGGTTGAACCAATATTTTGGTGCATAGAACAACAGCGCTCGTAGTTCTTTAATTGACCACTAATTGCTCCTATAGTGATTATCTCAGAAATTACAAAAGATAGGTATAGAATATTGTTAACAAAAATGAAAGAGAATAAAAAAGGAACAAAATGCCTCAATAAAATACTGGGTGTTCTATTTTAAAAAAATAGGTTTTTGGTATGTGAAAATTTCAGGAAGCAGTCTTTGAAAAAACAAAGTTTTTTAAGGTATTGTCGACTGCAATTTTACCAAATAATGCAGAATTTTCTTGACTACAACCATCACCAGAGTAAATGTTTATACTTTTAAAAACTATGTGAAAATGATTTTTTTCTGAACTCGTGTTTTGGTCAAATATTTTCAAAAAAAATTAATAACTCAAAAACTATTGGCTCAATTTTGAAAAAGAGAAAACAGTTGTACAGACAATTTAAAGCAATACAAGAAAATACAAAAATATATAGGGTGAGTCATTTAAAAAAATTAAATTCCGTGCATTTCCTGTGAAACCGGAAGTGCGTCAGAGTTTAAAGTATTTTTACAATATGCGCCACAAGCAACCATTGATCTTCCACTAATTGTTTTTTCTTTTATTTAAAACACAAGAGAGCAATCGAAGAAGCGGCTACTAATGACTCACCCTGTATGGTATGACATGCCAGTTATGTAAGTTATATAGAGTATGTTCCAGAGAAAATATCTGGTACAAATTATAGGAAATACAATATTTATCGAATTAAAAATAATAGTAATATTAAATGAAAACAAAAAAAAGAAATAACTAACAAATACAAAAAGGAAACTGTCTGCTAAACCGTTATTAATCTCCAAGAATTGATTTTTTCAAGAAAAACATAAACCAATCTAAGAGCGTTTTCATGCAATTTATAAACTTATATAAAATTTATTGATAAATTTAGCAAAATTTTTTGTATCACTAATGAAAGAGGTCGAAATCAAATTTTAACAAAGTTCTATTTTGTCAGACTAGTTTTATCATATACAATGTGCGTAAATAAAATAATTAAACTGGTAGAGTAGCCTTTGGTCTGGAAACAATATTGGCTTTCCTTTTGGAAGAGATTTAAGTCCGGCTGATGCACCTTCAGTACGCGTTTAAACTTTCTAGAGTCACTTGGTGTTTCGTAGCATGCAATTCATGAAAAGATTATTGTAATTGGCAACAACAATTTAAAGCAATACTTAGGCGGACTTTTAACACAGCACGATGGATTGTTTTGCAGAACTTCGACAGGCATAGAAAGATCATTTAAGACATTCTCAGATTTGCTTTTACTTTCTTATACATAGTATAAGCAAGTACTACCTATTGCGATAATGAAAATTTTTGATCTCAAAATTTTGCAAATGTTCAGGTTTTGAAGTGTTGTATATGTTGTTGACATCAATAGCGGTCATACGGTTATAACTAGAGCTAAGTATATATAGGAGAACTGACACGTCCGCCATTATGGAGATAAATGTCCGTTGTTTGTATAGGTAGAGGGGTTCTGATTCATTATTTTTTTGTATAAAATGCATGGATGTGCAGTACCTAATTGCACCAATCAGTCAACAAAAGGTTTAAAATGTTCCGGTTCCATATATATATGGGGTCATACATTCCCTTAGAAATTGTGACCGCTCATTTCTCTTTTGAGCTCTAGCAACTCATTTCTTGTGGTGAGTTACTCTACGTTTTTTCATTCTGCATTACTCTAAATTGTTATTCCACTGTACTTCCTCAGTTACCCTCCTCCATGCATCTCGGTCCTGGACTCTGCTCCTCCAATCTCGTATCTTCAGTTTCTTAATATCCTCTATCACCTGATATTCCCTCCTGCTTCTCGGCCCCCCTCTTCTTCTACATGTGTTTGGTCTCCATGTCGTGATTTTCTTTACTTTCCTGTTGTTTTCCATCTTCTTTATGTGGCCGTACCATTTGTTCTCCTTTCAAAATGTTTTCTATTTCGAAGTTTACTAGCCTTCTGTATTCTCCATCTGCCACTTACTACGAGCCATATCGTCGCCTCGAAGTCAAAACCTCGTATGTCAAAATTCACAACTTTTCAGGAAACCCAAAAAACTTAGTATAATTTGCTGTTATGATAATTTTGGTACAGGGTATTGTCATATTGAAGGCCTGGATAAGAGTAAAATCCTGATTAAATTAAATTTCAGTTTTTTCTTGTTTTTTTCTTTGTAACCGCAAAAATAGTGAGATACGAGTATTTCACTGTTAATTTTGGACTTCCGAGGTTTTCTCACTGCAAAGTGAACTATAAAAATTGAACAAATTAAGAAAGAAAGAAACATTTTATTCTGGTAATCGGTAGTTATAACAAATAATACACAAAATACAATAAAAATAATATTTTTTCGACTTAGATTGAATGCTAAGGTTGGATGAAAAAACGTATAAAAAAATTAATGAAGTAGAGAATCATAAAATCCATGATAATCTTGATGAATGACCTTTTTCAAAGACTGAAGATGATCATATTTATCACCTTTGAGAGGCAATGCAGCTTTGTATAGTTTCTTTACAGTTCCCATATTATTTGACATTCTGTGGGGAAGGAGAGACCACTCATCATCAAACCTCAATTTGAATTGTATCCCACTGTCAGCTGAATATTTAAGGGCTACTAAGTCAGTTACACAAGGATCGCCGGTCTTGACACCAGGACGTATAGTCTTATAATATTTAATTTCGTCATAGCTGTTGAAGAAACTGTGATCAACGTACTTCACTTTGTATGGTCCTTTAGAGTTTCGACGAGCTTGTTCAATGATCTGAACGTAATTTGAGGGCGAATGAACTTCTCTATTTTTTTTACGCATTTCGATGGTGGAATGCACGCTGTCGCATTCCATCTGAGAATGGCCCTTAGTAAGATATTTTTGAACAATATCGTTGGTTTCATTCATTATGCAGTAATGTTGCAAAGCATTAGCTAAGGTTACGTTCCTATTCTGAGCACAACAGCCATCACTATAAAAGATTTTTAATTTGTCTTTATCATCTCCGGCAATTTCATTGTTGATATAATCTGTTAGACATGAGGCAAAACAATTAGCATCCATCCCCCCCTCCCCTTCGTGCCATACATAGCATACGACAGCATCACTACCCAAATTGTAAATGGTAAAGTTATGGCAAGCTAGTTTTTGTTTAAAATAAATCATGCCAGCTGGCAAAAATGGCACAAGCTGCACCGCCTGTACATCCATAGTGAATGCAAGTACTTTCCCAGCGACGGCATCGTCTTTGTCTTTTTGTTTTTCCTGACGAGCTCGTTCTTTTTGGTTGATGTGGAAGTTATATTCATCTAGTCCAACATTATTTAGTTTGAAGCTAAAACACAAGTCACATTGATCTTTTCGTGTATGGTAGATGTCAATATTCAAATGTTTCATTTCTGATGTAAAAACATCTTTGCTCGCGGCAGAATTTTCTCCCACTTGTGCTTTGTATACATTGTACACCTCAGTGTGTGATTTAAAGATAGTTTCCACATATAGTTTACTGGTTGTCGATCTACAATAATGTGAAGGTAGTTTCGGCAACTTCTCCAAAAATTCTTTTATTTGAACTCTTTTTTGTTTATCACAAGGTTTACTTTTATTTGGGCACTTCCTCGAGGAATCTACTATCCCAGAGTGATTACTATTTTTTACCCAGTTTAAAACTGTCCATTCTCCTAAGGCGAATGTTGAGAGAAACATTTTTTTGCAAACGGGAAGTACTTTGTCGTTCACTTTTAAATGATAAAATAAACTGGTGTTGCGGCGTGATGTCTTCTTAGTCGTTTTTTGTAAAGTTGTAGACTTATTTACCAAAGTCGCCACAAGCACTTTTCTCTGACTCCAGTCCATTTCCTCCCAAAACCTAGTAAATAATTCTTTTCTTTGATCGTCCGTTATGGAAGCGCATTGTCTTTTTGCTTTAGACTTTAGACACTTGCCTGAGTTGCATCTCTCTTTCATGATCCGTGCACTTCTTTTAACAACTGTTTTCGATCCATCTCTGTGTTTTTTTTGTGCTTCATATTCCTCTCCCTTTCTTCTGCGTATTTGAGCACGATTTCTCTTCCAAGTAGTGGGATTTCCTTGTCCTTTTTTGGCACGTTTCTTTTTTAACTGATTATCTACAGTCCCGTTTTGATCTTCTAGTACTTCTTCATCATGGTATGTTTCTGATTGGGATTCGTCTTCTGAGCCATTACTGGGGTGAAAGCTAGATCCAGAATCTTGGAAAGGGTCTTCATCGGTGTCCTCCTCATTGAAATTATTATTATTATTTGTGACTAAACTTTGATCAACGCATATTGAAATGTTCTGTGATATTTTTTGATCAATCTCTACAGCTGCAGACGGATTAACGTTACAACACAGTTCAATGTGTGAAGAAAAATTCGTGCCAGATCCAAATTTTTGTGAATTTCGTTCTGTCACTACAGCTGATGGAACCGGTTGACTCTCGCAAGAAGAATCCTGAGGGCTTTGTAGTGCCATAGCTAATATTTTACTAGCACGAGACGCCTACAAACAATAAAAAAAAACTTGATTTTAAGCCGTTTAAGTTGTTTGCTATACTCATAATAAATTGTAACTATTAACCTCTGGTGCTTAAAAAACTTAGTTTTAGTAGTTGTAATAAATTTGTTCAAATTGTTACAACATTATGTGCCGTTTACTCTCAAAAATTTAGCTTCTAACCTCACTTTTTTCTACTTTAAAAATTAACACATTTCTCATGCATAAAAATTTATAAAACAGATAGAATTTTACTTACCATATCTTAGAGCTCCTTTCTGACCAACTACCTATTTAAATCAGACACAATATCGACACGGTGATTCAAACTGCATAACAATTTGTTTTTCTTAAAATGAGATACGAGGTTTGTGTGCTTCATTCGAGATACGAGAATTTCAAATAAATTTGCGCAGCCGCATTCTATCTAAATATCGAGATCCAAGTATTTGCCACGTATGCGCTATAATATTCTATAACCTGAAATACTCGTAACTTAAAAAGAGCAAAATTCGAGATACGAGGTTTTGACTGCGAGGCGACGATATATTCTTTTTACAATTTTCCTCTCAAACCTTCTCAGTTTTTCCTGTTCTATATTTGTCAAGTTCATTATCATTCACAACAATTCGTTTTTGTATTTATAATAAGCTCTATGTCATCCCTGTACTCTATGATCTATCTCCATGTTTCTGTCATTCACACTGTTTATCATTACCCCTATACACTTAAAAGTTTTCAACTATTTCAAAATCGTAATTTGCTATTTTTACTTCATTTGATTGTTGTATCTTTATTTCCTCCGCTTATCTCAATGTATTCACTATTTTCTTAGTTTATTGTTAGGCCTCTTTTCTTGCTGCTTGATCAATTTTTTGAATCCGCTTACGCAACTATTTGCATCGTCTAATTGATTATTATTCCCTGGAAATTGCATTCCTTGATCACTGCCTCCAGTTCTAAAATAAACAAGGTGGTTGATATTCCGTCACCCTGTCTTACCCCAAGGTTAATTTCGAAGTCTTCAGTTGCAACTTCCGTCCGTCATTACTGCTGCTTTCGACTAGCTGCAATCTCACTAGCTGTCCTGGTATTTTTATCTCTCTCATGCTTTTATCTTCTGCTCGTGCTTCAGACTATCTATCAAATTCCTGCTTGAAGTCATTATATACTATTTGTAGCCCGATACCATATTCACAGAACTTTTCAGTTATTTAAGTCATTATATGTATAGCTTCATACATTAAATAACTTAAAATACTTGGCTTGTTTTACTATCAGTTTATTAACAATACTCTGACATATACGTTTCGGTTGTTACACCATTATCAAAGATATATACAAATCTAACTTAAAGTCTATAAATGTTTGTCTTATATACTTGTCTGTTATTGTGTGTGATGGGGTGTTATTATGTTGTTAATGACAGTGCCTATAAAGGTGTATTGCCAAAGTCTATCTGTGTGTTGGTAACTAATCGTTTTTGTTTATGAGCTTGTTTTATTTCTAATATTTCTAGGAGATCTAATCTTTTGGTTTTTCTAACATTATATCTCTTAGAAATATTAGAAATACGAGGAATATTCGGAAAGTAAGGTCCGAATCGCCGTAGCTAATCGAATGTCGCGCGAAAATGGAAACGCGCATGCACACCGACTCCCGACATGCCTTGCTCGTCAAACGACGCCATTCGCATTGGTATTGTAGCAGTGTGTTGTTTACAGTGTCCGTTCAAAATGTTTAAAACAATTGATCAGCCCGCCGACTGTGAAGTACAATCAGTGATTCGGTTTTTGACAGCAAGGAATGTTTCAGCAGCGGATATTCATAGACAAATTAGTGAAGTTTATGGCCCCAATGCGATGAGCGACACCAAAGTGCGTAAGTGGGTGAGAGCTTTTAAGGACGGACAGGAAAATGTCCATGATGAACCGCGATCAGGCTGACCGTCAGTGATCACAGAAGATTTGGTCAATGCCCTGGACGAAAAGATTCGGGAAGACCGGCGATTCACAATTTCAACTTTAGCATTGGAGTTTCCGAATGTAGGTAGAACAACTCTGCACAAAATTGTCTCTGAAAAGTTACAGACTGGTTATCCTCACAGTCGGCGGACGTCTATGACTTAGGCATACAAAAGCTCGTAGAACCTTATGACAAATGTTTAAACAAACATGGAAACTATGTGGAAAAATAGAGAAACATGTAAATAATTAAATATAAACAGTTTTTTGAAACAATCTGCGATGGTATATGTTTTATCAGAAATCGGACTTTACTTTCCGAATATCCCTCGTAAAACAAGCTCAAAAACAAAAACGATAAGTTACCAACATACAGATATAATTTGGCAATACACCCTTCATAGACACTGTCATTAACAACATAATAACACCCCGCCACACACAAAAACAGACAAGTATGTAAGACAAACATTTATAGACTATAAGTTAGATTTGTATATCTCTTTGATAATGGTGTAACAACCGAAACGTATGTCAGAGTATTGTTAATAAACTCATAGTGAAACAAGCCAAGTGTTTTAAGTTATTTACGGCCGTATTCACCAATATCAATTTAACTCTCTGTTAGCTAACAGACGTATAAGGTTTATCAGTATGTTAACAAAATATTTTATTCACCAAAAATATAGAATCTCTGATAACAAACGGACTGTTAACCGAAGGTTACTAGGAAATTAAGTTGGTAGCTTATGTACGACTAGCTTCATACCGTAAATTACTTTAACCTCTCACATTTTTTAATTTCGAGTGACGGTTAATTGTTTTCTAAAAAAATATTATAACATTGAAGAGAATAAGTTCCCTTCGTTTAAAATGGAAAAAGCAAGGAAAAGAACATCGAATTACACGTTACGGGAAAAAGAATTACTAGTTTCATTACTTGAAAAATACCTTCATATCATCGAAAACAAGAAGACCAACCCAGTTTTTAATAAACAAAAAGGAGAATGTTGGGAAAAATTAGCTTGTGAATATAATGCAAATCAAACAATTGGTTTAAGAACAGGTGCACAACTAAAAAGTGCTTATGAGCAAATGAATAAATTTGCCAAGCAACATACAGCAGAAGATAATGTGAGCTTTTAAGAAAACAATGTCACTGTAAAACTTTTTTTTTATAGTAATTTTAGGTAGAAATAATGAAGACCGGAGGGGGAATATTTTGCCCGAAGCTTAATAATAATAATAATAATACATTTATTTGCCCAACAGATATTTCCAATTACAGGACAAAATATAAATAAACACATACATTAATGCAGACAAAAAAGAAATGAACATGTAAAACAAAAGGACACAAAAAGAAAAATGTAACAGACGCGTCGTAAACGCCGTCTAAACGTTGTTTAATGTGACAAGGTATATGACCTTCTTTTGTTAAATAACGTGGTACTCAATGTTCGTTACTTCAGATATTTTCGTGCACTAGTCACTTTGGTTGGCTGGTTACTAAAAACTACTAGGCTTCGAAACGTCATATTTATAGTGTACACATGCATGCATGACGTGACGGAGTTTGAACACGTTTGAACCTGTATAAACTTGTCAGGCCGCGAAATTATGCGCCTACCTCGTACATTCATCATAAAAATTTTAACTCTACTGCCTTCTTACACATATAACTATTATGGTAAAATTCTGTTCACAAAATGGAAGAAAGTTTGCTGCCTATTGACGTAGAAAATGATACATATATATTCAAAATTTAAACTGAATTCAATTAGCAATACATATTCGCTAACTCTTTAAATTTTGAAAAGATAACATCTCAAAAATGTAACTGTTTCATGATCATCTAACATTATATTATGATACTTATCCAGAATAAAATTTCTAGACATTTTGAATTACGAATAAAGTACAATAAAGTCTTCCGAACATTATAATTAAATATAGAGGTGATAATAATGGATACGATACAAAGCCCTCTCAATGTATGTAACTATCTTGCAAGAGCGGCCAAATATGCTTTTTTGCACGACCCTTGCATAATAGGCACGTTCACTCCCTTAAATGAGGGAGTGAAGTGACTCTTTTGCTCCCTTGGTATAAAAAACATAGCCAACTCAATTTATGAATTTAATCGTTTATTTAATATTAATATTGACATTAATGTTAGTACCACCATTAATAGTGAACAAAGATGTTAATGGACTAATCACACGTTGCTTAAAGCCGCTAGAATTGGACAGTCGATTTTCTTTTACATTAATATCCACTTGATTTGACCCACTGGAAGTTGACGGTCGATTTTCCTTTTCCGAGTCTTTTCCGATTAGAATTTTTTCGGAAATCAAATTCTTATTAACTAATGAATTTTCAATATATCCCTCTGCGACAGTATCAGATTTCCATCCGCCATGACGTTTTATAACTCCAATTTCAACACCTGAATCGGCCAGAAAAGATGTTGATGAGCGCCGAAAGCAGTGGCCGGTGTAGGAAGATGGATTGGGTAAATTGAGGTATGAAGCTATTTGCTTAGGCAATCCTCCAAAAGTATTCTTACCTACGGGTTGTGTGGAACATTTGTTATTTCTGTAACATACAAAAAACCGTCTATGATCTGTGTTTTCTTTCCGCAGAACCATATATTTTTTACAAATAACAACAAAATCAATTGCACAGTTTTCTTTGGAGACTATCGTAAATGCTCTATTTACATGATTTTTGGTATTGTTTACAGATACCAAAATAGTTGATCCCAAGTCTTGGACATCATCTACTGTCAATTTTACCAGTTCATCCGATCTTAAAGCCCCAGCAATTCCCATAATCATTGCTACCTGAAATCATAGTGTATAATTATCTTAAATTAGAAACATTAACTTTTTTAGTTTACCTTAACCATCAAGTACTTTTCTTCTGGAGCGTCTATTAGAAATTGATGAACTTGCTCCTTAGTAAGAATTTTTGATTTTTTTGCCTGGTATCCAGTATTTTGTCTTTTAAGGAATGCTACTAATCGTGAGTACTTGCTGATGTCGACATTATTTTTCACGCTAAGAGTAGCTTTTATCATTGAATAATGTGACCACAGTGTTGAAGCCTTAAAATGCTTCGCCTTTTCGGCAAAATATACCAGGAGCACACTCTCGCTATGAATTTCATCTACTTCTTTTACCAGACACCAATCACAAAATTCCTTGAAGCACTTTTCGTAGATCTTCCTAGATTTTTCTGGCAATAAATGCACAACTATTTTTGAAGCCGTTTCTTCAATAGTTTCGTCACACATTTTTCCAATGCTTATTTAACGAAGCGAAGAAAATACGGGCAGTTTCTCGATATTCACAAAAAACCAATATGGCTACCCTTATTTATCGGTCGTCAAGGGTTTCCATCAGAACCAGCATGATTTTTGCGTTCGACAACTGGAAACGTCATGTTGACAATTTTTAAAAAAAGTTAGATTTCTTCAATTAAAATCGTTTGGGTCGTGCAAAAAATAGTATATACACCTCGGGAGTGAATGAATTTCTCCTCGGTGCTTTGTAGAGCCCTCGGGCTTCGCCCTCGGGCTACAAACTGCACCTCGGAAAAAAACATTATTTCACTCCCTAGGTGTATAATATACTATTATCTTACTAACTTATTAAGGTACTACTAAAATTACATACGCCTTTAACTTAATTTTAGTATGAAATCTTTTATCTTTAACATCTAATTTCGATACAATATTATAGAAAATGTGATACCAACATATATATACAACAATGTATGTATATTATTTATAAGCACTGACGTACAATTTTGAACACATTTCAGTCAAGAACTGTTAGGCGCGAGATAAACGTGACGTTTATTAGTATTTACGTGTTTGCTCACTGTAATTAATCGTTTGGTTCTCATGAAATCTCCAAACCAATTTTATATAACCTGTTATTGTTTCTGTATTGTATAATTTTATATCTAATTTAATGATCGAAACGTTTAAAGTTTAAACTGTGACTGTGCCTTCATTTTTTTTCCTCCAAGTATACAATTTAGCAATATTTTAAATATTACTTATTAGTTGTACAATAATGTATTTTACAAGGTAATACTCCCAAATTTAACAACTTCAGTCATCATCTACTTTGTTAAATATGTGAATTTTTGTAATTAATTAATTTGAATATTGGCTAATAACGACATCTATATTTGTATTTTTCTTGAGTTTTTTGGGTAATAAATTACTGCTAAATAAAACAATGCATTTTCTTTAATGTTTCGATGTAAGTCAAAGTAAGTGAAAAAGTCATATTATATTTATAAAATTTGAAAACACCTTCCCAATAACACATAAAAGCTTTCTGACATCACACTTTGTTTCGTTTTATTTTTTATTTTGTTATTAAAAAACATCGGGAAACAGCAAGTTGCATACACGAAGTTTGAATTTAGGTTTTTTCCTTTGTATTATCCTTTTAAATTTTAGTATGCAAACTGTATTTTAGTACAATGCTACAATTGTAGCTATGGACCATGGTCTCAAAAACAAATATGTTGTGTGAATATGACCTAAATCGGTTAAGTCGTTCAGAAGTTACACGACCATGTTTTTTCTTTTTCAAAATTGAGATAGTAGTTTTTGAGTTATTAATTTTTTTTGAAAATATTTGACCAAAACACGTGTTCAGAAAAAAATTATTTTCACATTGTTTTTAAAAGTAAAAACATTAACTTTGGTGGTGCTTGTAGCCAAGAAAATTCAGCATCATTTGGTAAAGTTGCACTCGACAATTCCTCAAAATACTTTGTTCTTTCAAAGCCTATTTCCTGAAATTTTCACATACCAAAAACTTATTTTTTTTGAATGGAACACCCAGTATTTTATTGAGGCATTTTGTTTCCTTTTTTATTCTCCTTCATTTTTGTTAACAATGTCCCATACCTATCTTTTGTAATTTCTGAGATAATCACTATAGGAGCAATTAGCGGTCAATTAAAGAACTACGAGCGCTGTTGTTCTATGCACCAAAATATTCGTTCAACCAATGGAAGGCAGAAATGGCGCCCGACTTCCTTAGTGAACTATCAAACAAAGTAAATGTTAAATCGAACTATCCCAAAAGTAATAATTTTACAGAATGAAGAGCATCGCATTTCAATTTTTTAATTCCGGCAGTATTTCATTTTTGACACTGTTGGTTAACATCGAAATAAAATAAAGGTTATGTTTACTGACATATTTGAGGATATCTTCAAAAAGTTTTGAAAATCCGTCCGTAGATAGCAAAGATACTCTCCTCCACTAACATTTTCATCAAAGAAATAAGGTCCAATTATGTAACTACCAACTATTCCTCCCCACAGTTTTAATGACCAACGATTTGAAAGTTTACATGTGTGATAAAGTGGGGGGCTTTATGTGTTATAATAACGGAAATTGTGACGATGAACGTATTCACTTTAATAGAAGGGCTTCGTTGGTAAACAACAAAAAAATTGAGAAAGTCAGGATAATTTATCTGCTGCCAATTGACAAAAATGTAAGCGATTCTGAAAATTTCTTTCATCTAATCCTGTGTATGAATATGCTACGGGTGAATTTCATATTTCCTAATTATTCTGAATTCTCAAATTTGAGTTACATCTAACTGACGACTAATTTTCGTAGTACTAGTATGGGGGGTGTTCGACTACACTCGCAAGTACCATAAACGTCTTATCCTCACCAGTTATTGCTTTTTCCGCTCTTTCGTTGATATTCAATACTTTCTGTTCACTCAAACCGTCCCTGTATACTTTCGAAGGTTTTCTGCCTTCGGTTAACTTCTACCAGGGATCGCTGTGCATAGAGTCTGGATGCTAGCAAAGAGTTTCTTTCAGATTCACCCAAAACGTCAATCACATCTATTAACTCTTCATAAGAATAATTCATTTGGATGATAACTAACAGCAATGCTTTTATAAGTTTGACATAAATGTATACCGAGTTTCTTTAGCAGTTGTCTCAGGCAGTCAGCCGCATTCCAGCCTTTACTGGACGAATATTTGGGTGCATAGAACAGCGCCCGTAGTTCTTTAATTGGCCACTAATTCCTCCTATAGTTATTATCTCAAAAATTACAAAAGACAGGTATAGGACATTGTTAACAAGAATGAAAGAGAATAAAAAAAGGAACAAAATGCCTCAATAAAATACTGGGTGTTTCATTTAAAAAGAATAAGTTTTTGGTATGTGAAAATTTCAGGAAGTAGGCTTTAAAAAAACAAAGTATTTTGAGATATTGTCAAGTGCAGCTTTACCAAATGATGCAGAACTTTCTTGGCTACAAGCACCACCAAAGTTAATGTCTTTACTTTTAAAAACAATGTGAAACTGATTTTTTTTCTGAACACGTGTTTTGGTCAAATATTTTCAAAAAAAATTAATAACTCAAAAACTATTGGCTCAATTTTGAAAAAGTAAAAAATAGTTGAACAGACAATTTAAAGCAGTATAAGAAAATCCAAAAATATATAGGGTGAGTCATTTAAAAAAATTAAGTTCCGTGCATTTCCGGTGAAACCGGAAGTGCGTCAAAGCTTAAAGTATTTTTACAATGTGCGCTACAAGCAACCATGGATCCTCCACTAATTGTTTTTTCTTTTATTTAAAACACAAAAGAGCAATCGAAGAAGTGACTACTATTGACTCACCCTGTATATACAGGGTGAGTCATCTAAGCGGGTAAGGCCGATTATGCCTTTATGAGTAAAGATATTTCGAAGCGGTTTTTTTCTTGTGATAGCTGTTCATTAGGAGCACATTTTAAAAATATTTTGTATTATACAGAGTGTTCCATAACTTGGTGGCTAATCATAGTTATAGTTTTTTAAATGGAACACCCTATATATTATTGCATTCTTGTATTCCCCGTATAATTTTTAGTCAAAAAGTAATAAGATGGTATAGGCCTAAAATCTAAAGTTTTTGACTTAATCCCATTTTTCTGAAAAATTCTATGTTTGTATAAAATTATATTTCTCGAAAACGACGTATTAGATGGACAAATTTTTTTGCAGTATTGTTTAGAATAAGAGGTCCAAATAGAAGCATGTTTTATTTTTTCACAATTACTAACTGCATGTGCAGGAAACTGGATTAAAATTACATGACACGTTTATGTATAAATGTCTTTTTTTAAAATAGAACACCCTGTATATCAGTTCATTTTTGAATTGTTTATTAAATTTCATGTCAGAAACATGTAAGACGTTAATACTTTAAATGTGACTATTACTGAGCTACTGTCGTTTTTTGATATGCTTTTGTTAGTTTTTGCAAAAAAGTCAATTTTTTCAAATAGAACAGCCTGTATATTATTTCATTTCTGAATTTCTTATTAAATTTCAACATGTAACACATTAATACTTTAAAAGTGACTATTACTGAGCTATTGTCTCTTTTTGATATAATTTTGTCAGTACTATACTATATTAATTAAAACCACAAAACTGACAAAATTATCATGAATCAAACCATTTATTTTACATGAAAGTCACTTTTCTCTTTTAATAAAACATGTTGTGCGATGCATAGAGATGCAAAGAAACAAACAGAAGTAGAACGTGGAGAACTTCTAAGAAAAAAGCTCTCCACATTAATACTTTTTTATAAACAATGAATATTTTTCATTTTCTTCAGATGCACATTTTAATTTTAAAGTTCATGTTCTGTTACATACTTTTCATAGACTTTAGGCATTTCAAATTAGCGCCTTTGTTTTATGTTATTGCACATGTGCGTCAGCCCAGAGAGGACAAACATGCAAAAGAAGTGTACAATCATGAAAAAGAAGGGATACAAGCATGAAAAAGAAGTGTACAAGCATGAAAAAAATGTGTACGAGCATGAAAAAGAAGTGTACATCCATGAAAAAGACGTGTACAAAAGGCGTGTACAAGTGTTATTTTCATCAGCACATAAACAAGTGGATTTAACTGCTGAATTGTGCTATGGAGTCATAACTTTATTTTCATCAAGCCATGTGTATTCCGCAGCCGAGCAAGTTAAGGGAAAAAAGTTGACGCTGGATTTACTTTAGTCACGCTTTAGTTGTTTATCAATCAGCTATGGGAGACCTAGAATACAAAATAATGCTCTCCCAACATGTAACTACCCTAAGAGCCGTTCTGTAAAAATTGTACATCATAGCATTTACTTTTTATTGTATACCAACGAAATCTCTATTGCCTTATTGAAGCAGATTTGAACGCCATTATGACCAATGTGTTACCAGTTTGCATTTTTATTTATCTGGTGAACATTACTAGCTGTGATGGATGATAGCGCAGTCGACCGTGACTGGTTTGTTGATTGCTTAAAGGTTACAAAATCACATAAAGCAGGAAATGGTTAGAGGCAAAAGGCAGGCTACGGAATGTAGGTACATTGTTTGGTGAAAATATTTTTTCCAAGGTATGAGACTGTAGCACAATTCAGCAGTTAATCCATTTCTTAAAGTGCTGATGAAAATAGCACTTGTACACACCTTTTCGTGCTTGTACACTTCTTTTTCATGCTTGTATCTCCTTCTTTTTCATGCTGATACACTACTTTTTCATGTTTGTCCTCTTCTTTTTCATGCCTCTACACTTTTTTTTCATACTCGGGGCCTTTTTGCTTAAGCAACCTTTTTTCTGCCCCCTTCAGTGATTTTCTCCATTAGCTAGTTACTATTCTTCTTTATAACATAATTCCAAACTAGAGATTTTTTCAAATGATTCATTTTAATTTGTCAGTGTAACGTCTTTTTATTGGAATGAACAATTAACATTAACCAGTACATACGTAATATTTTTTTGTATATAAAATTGTAAACACACACCAAACCCCCGTCTATACTCAGTTTACGTTATATAATGTAGTGATTATAGTGTTTTTATTTTATTTTATTTATATCACAGTTTTATTACATAATAATACACTGTCCCAAGTCACACCTGCTGCTCATTGGACATTTAATTCTCGTCAACAATTGTATTTTCCATATCCAGGCATTCATTATTTAACCACTAGATTGACTATATTAAACCAGTAGCTAACAGTAATAAACAGATAAAAAAGTTTAGCCTTTCGTTCATTCTATTATAATTTTATATACAGGTTGGTTCACCTGGAACTGAATCGATCGGTTGTGGAAAAACTTAGCTAGGAATTATCTGAAATTTTGACTTTATACTAAAGTCGATGGGGGCCATTCGACTAAAATATTTTCAAGATGGCTGCACTCTGGGCTATGCCGGAAGTAGGCACCAACTTCCTAATTTTAAATAGAATACCCCGTAAATTGTCAGGTTTTTAGATTCTACGTGAAAGTGTAAATATATTTCATGTATAATGTCATATATCTAAGTGTAACCCTGTTTGACTTATTGAAATTCTTATGTTAAATTTGACGTTTGCAGGCAGAAAAGCAATAGCACTTATTCCATACAAAGATAAATTTATTATTTATTTTGAAGTAAATTCTCTCAAACAGATGGCGCAATTAAATACTATTTGTATAAAATTGTTACAATTATTACTACAGAGTGTACGAATTATACGCCTGAAAACGAATTTGGAAAAAATGCCAAAAGACAATTTTTTTAAATGGGAAGCGGTTTTATAATTTTATCTTATTCTGCATTAAAAATAAGGATTACTTTGTATAAATATGTCTATTATAAAAGTTGTCAGTTTTCCAAAAATTGGCAAGTTAATATTTTTATATTCTACAATACATACTGTTTGCGTTAGTTCTTTTTTCAATAGTTAACTATGACAGTGTTTACAAAATTATAAATTGTCATTCGTTGAAGATAAGTTATGCCGGGGCGCTTAAATTATACAAACGATGATTATTTAAATTTATTTATTATTTATGGGGAATGTCGTAAAGTTATGTCAAGAACATGTGTTACATTTGCAACACCAATATTCGCAAAAACAGAAACCATCTGCGAATACCGTTAAACGTATTATAGGAAACTTCAGAAACTTTGGATACGTGAGGGCAAAGATTCAGGGAAATAAACCAGTTATTAATAACGATAATAATGTAATGCAAATGTATGACATGTTCTTGAAATAACTTTATTACATTCCCCATAAATAATAAAAAAATTTAAATAATCATCGTTTGTATAATTTAAGCGCCCTGGCATGACTTATTGAAATTATGACAAGGTAAAATGACTTTTCTTCAACAAATGACAATTTATAATTGTGTAAGCACTGTCATGGCTAACTAATGAAAAAGGAACTAATGCAAACAGTATATTATATTGTAGAAGATAAAAACACTAACTTGTCAATATTTCGAAAACTGCCAATTTTTATAATCGACATATTTATGCAAAGTGATCCTTATTTAAAGAAGTTGCCGTTTCCCATTTAAAAAAAATGTCTTTTGGCAATTTTTCCAAATTCGTTTTCAGGCGTTTAATTCGCACACTGTATTAATAATTGTAACAATTCTATACAAATAATATTTAATTAGACCATCTATTTGAGAAAATTTACTTCAAATTAAATAATAAATTCATCTTTATATGGAAAAAGTGCTATTGATTTTCTGCCTGCAAACGTCTAATTTAACATAAGAATTTCAATAAGTCAAAAAGGGTTACACTTAGATATATAACATTATACATGAAATATATTTAGAATGTCACGTAGAATCTAAAAACCTGACAATATACAAGATATTCTATCTAAAATTAGGAAGTTGGTGCCTACTTCCGAAATGCCACCATCTTGAAAATATTTTAGGCGAATGGCCCCCATCGACTTTAGTATAGTGTCAAAATTTTAGATCATTCCTAGATACAATTTTGCCGTAATCGATCGATTCAGTTCCCGGTGAATTTTGGGTAAAAAGTTATTAATTTTATTCGATTTTTATTATATAGTGACTATCAATTGCGACTACCTGTCGATAAACAAAATGGTCAATTGCCCCATTACTAATTGAAATAAGCAAAACTTACTTTTTCGACGGAATCACTATCTTTTGATTTGTACTTAAAAATAACATTAATAATAAAATATAATAATAACATTAACTGAAACATGAACGAGTGCTTAATTAAATCTCCAAGTAAGCAACAATTTTTAATTCTAACGTACATATCAGTTGTGATAGTAAAAATGCATTATCTATTTTAATTTTTTTTTAATTCTACGTTTTCAAGATTTCTAACTGTTTTTTTTCCGAAAACACGTTCTGTATGTAATTGCCAAATTAGTTTATTTGTCAAGCTATTCCAAGAATTTATACATTAGTTACACATTTTTATTCTATACTATCTACAGTAATTTCTAGAGCGCCTTTAGTATCGTATATTTTTGTATTTTTTTAAGTTTATAATAAACTTTTTAACTGTAGATCAATGCAATAGTCTAGCCAAGATTACAAAACGTCTATGTATTGATAATGTCTTCTCGATACAGACTATAACTATATTCATATAGCCATGATATAAGTCCGGTTCGCCATAAGTAAAACTAGATAAATCGCTATATATTTACAACAAAAATAACAAAGGTACCAAAACAGATCCCTGTGGTACTCCCACAAAATTGTATGGAATGGTATTTTTTTGTATATCAAATAAAAACAGAATTAGGTGTAAGTAGATATAAATATGTGCAAAACAAAGTTCAAACACCACCAATTAATAAAAACACATAAATATGTAGATATATACGGAAAGTCATGGAGATTAACCAGAAATTATTACATTTATGATCTGTTTTCGATTATGATATTATTTTTACTAGTAGTTCGGATTATAGAGTTACATCAGGCGTTTGCTTCGACTGAATTTGTTTATCGTAATTTATCATGTATCTGATGTTATCAATTGTTGATACGTCCTACATTGTCCTTGCGACGTTTCACGACTTCAGTTTTAATTATAGATCGAGTTTTTATGCATCATCTACAGAGGGTTTTATCGTTCATTAATAATAATAATAACAATTATAGTACCGATTACTGTCATGTACTTCTATAAATTACCTCTTATATTTAGTTGTTTTTATAAGGTAACGTGAAATTTGAGAAGTACTGTATTATTATCATTTATATCTATGATTTTTTTGATATAAATATGTGTGTATTAAAACTGCTACATTATTTGATAGCAAAAATAGTCTAAGTGTTTACAGCGTATATAAAATACTTGTGTAAATGTTGTTCCTATATACCACATGATGGAAACTGAATATCACGATTTTATGACACTTTTCGCGGATATGAGGTCATTATCAACTTAAATTGCTCAGTGGAAAGTTAGCGCAATAGGGAAATCACCAAATTGTCTGTCATTTCTAGCTAAAATTTCTTAGTGGTATGTTTCTTTAAAACCAAAAAGGAAGGTTGGCATATATCAGAAAAATATATTAAAGTTATAAAACCGGATGATTTTATTAGCACCTTCGAATAAATAGAGCATGCCATGCCTATTTATTAATCTATTGCCAGGGAAGACATTACCTATTACTTTAAAAGATACTTTTCGAATAGGTGGATGAGATCACGAAGGTAAATTCTATATTCTCTTACAATAATGTTTCCCGTCCACTTTTTACTTTCTTATACGTAGTATAAGGAAGTATTGTGATGACGAAAATTTTCGACCTCGAGATTTTTGCAGATGTCCACGTTTTGAAGTTCCCTGATACCAAAAAAGTGGTTTTTAAAAAATGTCTGTGTGTGTGTCTGTGTGTCCGTGTGTGTGTGACCACGATAGCGGTCAATCCGCTGTAGATATCTGTTCCAAATTTTGTATTTACGTATATAATCTCCCTCTTGAGATCTGATTAGTTTTTCAGTAAAATCGGTAGACCGGAAGTAGTAGTTTACTTCTGTGAAAAAATCGAATTTTGCAAATATTTCGTCAGTTACTAAGTTTAACCCTCTATGGTACCCTGTATATTATAATATACAAAACCTAAATAAATTTTCTATTGCTTCTTATGGAAGTTTAGGTGTAGACGATCAATGTATCATTCATTATACACTCCCAGCTGTATATCTGAACATACAACAATCGGCTAATGTTTGTGTCAATACTACTGAGACGCCATACATTCGTTTGCGTTCTGGTCGTGGTATGCTGCACGTGGTTGTCTGATATATGTGATCATATTTCTTTATATTATTGGTATACAGTAATAACAATTTGAATAAGTGGTATTTGATACATAAACATTAGACCTATATATAGAGTTCGACTAAAAAAAATTTTTTTTGTAAAAAAAGTTTGTGGTTATATTTGTATATTCAAACATACAGTGTGCAACTTTACCATGGATCCTAAGAGATTTTATGGGAAATCAAATAGGAATAAAAGTGCTTACATTGTCGTACCGCCAGTGAGTTCTGAAGACGAATTTGAAGAAGATGACGATGATAGCTTGGCAGACGAGACTTATCTTCCGTCAGGTATGTATATTACGTTTATACTGTTCCCGTGCATTCTAGATAGTACATATTTTTGTTTACTAGATATGTCGGTGTCAAGCAACGAAAGTGACCACCAAAATTTCAATTCTGAATCTGAAGATGAGGACAACATTCCTGAAACAGAACAGGAAGTACAGCATCCAAGTACCTCTGGTGCGGCAGGATCAAAAGCCAAAAAAAAGAGAAAATCTAATAGAAATGACGAATATAAATTAGTATGGAAAGACTCGGACAAATCTGATAGTCATATTCCAATATGGAGTGGAGAAATACCTTCCGAAACAATCATTGAAACCCCCGTAAAATATTTTTACAAGCTTGTTGACAAACCGCTGTTGCAGTATTATAGTAAATCAAACAAATCTATATGCAATACAAGGAAATGTGAATTCAAATTTTCGTACTAATGTTTGCGAGTTAGAACAGTTTATAGGAATTAGTTTTTATATGTCCTTGGTTGTAGTACCAGGGACTCGCAAATATTGGAGCAATAATTGTGGAATACCACAAGTGAAAGAAGTTATGCCTCTAAGAACATGGGAACAAATTAAAAACCATTTACACTTTGTAGATAATTCTGAAATACAAAATCAAAATGACAAATTAGTAAAAATAAGAAGTTTGACTGAAAGTATTAGAAATAATTTACACAAAATTCCTATTGAACAGCATCTCGCTGTTGATGAGCAAATTGTGCCATTCAAAGGCCGGAGTGGACTAAAACAATACAACCCCAAAAAGCCTAAAAAATGGGGGTACAAGCTTTTTTGTTTAGCTGGTGCCAGTGGCATAATTTATGATTTTGAAGTATATTGCGGAGCTGTAAAACAACCAGAAGACCTTCCAGATATCAGTACTAGTTCAAATGTTGTTTTGAGACTTGCCAAACGTATACCACGAGATAAAAAATTTTTACTGTTCTATGACAATTGGTTTTGTTGTCCTGCTCTTCAGATTGAGTTGGCCCGTCGAGGAATCTGGAGCTTAGGTACAGTGCAAGTAAAAAGAGTTCCAAATAATAATTTGCCAATTGATAAAGATATAAAAAGACTAGGCAGAGGTACATTTATTGAAAAAAAAGCAGTATGTAAAATATCAAACACAGAAGTTGAACTCAAATTAGTAAAATGGCAAGATAACAGAATTGTTACATTACTAAGTAGTTTTGCAGGGGCCTATCCAGAGACATCAGTCAAAAGATTTGATAGAAACGCTAAACAAGAAATAACTGTGAAATGTCCAAATATTGTATCAGTTTACAATCAATTTATGGGCGGTGTCGATCTTATCGATTCCCTTTTAGCATTATATCGTATAAAGATCAGATCAAAAAAATATTATTTGAGAATATTCTTTCATATGATGGACGTGTCTTTGGTGATAGCATGGCTACTTTATCGTCGTGCAAATGATGACTGTGGGGTTCAAAAAAAAAATCAACTTTCTCTCTTTGACTTCAAAAGTGAAGTGGCGCAATCATTATGCTGGGCAGGGAAACCCCGAAAAAGAGGTCGCACGTCTACGGCTACAGCAAATAATTGTGATAAGAGACCTTGTCGCTCAAATCGTCCAAATAATGACTGCAGGCTTGACAAGCTGGACCACTGGCCTCAGTATGAAAACAACACGGGCCGGCAAATTCAAACTGCCAGAAAATTACTAAGGTGAAATGCCTGAAATGCGACTGCTATTTGTGTTTCGTACCAGACAGAAACTGTTTCTATAATTTTCACAATGTTCAGTGACTCAGTTTTCTCTTTTCGTATTATGTATATTTAAATATACAGCTCTTTTCTTGTAATATTGAACAAATAAAAAATAAATAAATACATAATTGGTACTTTATTGGTGCTACTAGGTAATAACAAGAACCAACGTTCATTTATTTAGGTAATTATGGAAGTGTACCATAGAGGGTTAAACAAATTTATAAAGAATTCAAATGTACTCAAAATTAAATTTTAGACAAATTGTCTTAAAGAAGTTTTTTGAAATTCCTACCGGAAGTAGGTCTTTTACACTTATCGAGAATCAGTTTCTTGCGAATATCTCGCAAGTCATGCTTTTTAGACAAGTACGTTACGAGTATAAAAGTATTTAGAACATAATTTTCAATATCTTTTATATAAAAAAAATTTCAAAATTCAGACCGGAAGTACCACTTTTACTCTTATCGAATAGCGATTTTTTGCAAATATGTCGTAAGTTATGCATTCTATATATATTTATCGAGAGTACAAAAGTATTTAGAACTGGATTTGCAATATTTTTTATATAAATGAAATTTCAAAATTCTGACCGGAAGTAATACTTTCATACGTATAAGAAAGTCGTGTGGTGGCCACACCTCATTTTTTCTATTTGAATTAACAAACGGTGTCTAAGAATTATTATTTATATTATATTTACGTATCGACCACATATACCGGGTGTTACAATAGGATGTCGGCGGAGCTTAGTATGAAAACTAATAACGCTGTAGCAATAAGACTTTACGTACGTATGTAGTATGCGACTGTGCATTTTCTAATTTTATTTACAAATATACAGGCTGTTCCAAATTTTCGCAACCAGCGTCAACTTTTTTATTTTAAATACATTGCTATACTTTCTAGATATTATAATGATAGCCATTCAAATTATCTTTGCAATGATATATGGATATGTGCACTTCAGATTGTTAGTTTTGATTTTATTGATAATTTTGTAAAAATCTTGACAGTTACAGCATCTAACATTTTAAGCCTTGGCCTGTAAATGAGTGGAATGCCTCACGTAACTCTTGTGTTACTAATTTATGGACTAACACGTTATTTGTTTTGAGGTTGAACAAAGTGAATAAATATACAGGGTGTTAAATATGTCGTGTCTAGGTTATCGATCTTTATTGGTTATTTTCTCTTTTTTTTTTTAAACTAACCTATAATATTTTTATAAGTCAGCATATTCCTTGTAAAATCGCCTTTAAAATGGTACTTATAACATACTACTTATTTTAGTATTTTCAAAGTTATAACCCTTTAATGGTATATATTCATGTTTATAATATGCAATATGTGGGGCATGTAATAGATGGCTCGCCTTGGTTTAAAAAAAATGGTTGTGCAACCAAACGTCAAATCTCTACTTCAAAAGTTCATAAAAAGTCGTTTTCTGTATTTTCTCTTTGCTGTAATTGCGTTTTATTGTTATAAATTAAGTTCGGCGAGTGAATTATTAATTTCTGTTTGTTTGTTAGTAGTTGTTATGTGTTGTACCATCTTTTTATTGACATTATTTTTTATTTAGATACCATAATAGTTTATTGTTGTTTTTGCTTTAAAATGAATTTTTCGAAAGAGGAGCTCATAGACATGGTATTTGCTCTTGGCGCTAGCAACAGAAATTCATTTTTAGCATCGAGAACATATGCGATGGAAAATCCCGACCGCGGAGCACCGGATAGGAACATGTTTGAAAATTTGTTGATAAGGTTTCTTCGAAGGGGTTCAGCGAATTACGTCGAACATGAAAGAAGTAAGACTATGATTACAGAAGATAATGAAGTGACAGTCGCCTAGTCCATTGTAGAAAATCCGCACGTTTCTACAAGGATAATTTCGAAAGAACACTGCTGCAAAAATGATTTTAAAAAAACTTAAGTTTCACACTTACAAAATTCAAAATCATCAAGGCTTATTACAAACGGACTTTGAAAGTAGACTAGTTTACTGTGAATAGCTACTTTTACAATTACGACACGATATAACTTTTCTAAATCATGTGCTTTTCACAGATGAAGCAACATTTGCTAATTGTGGAACAACAAACAGAAAACAATACCCATTATTATGACACTACAAACCCACATTTTGTTCAGCCCATTTAATATCAACAAAAATGGACTGTTAACACATGGGGAGGCATCATAGGAAACACTATTATTGGTCCAATATTTTTTAATAATACTTTAAGTTGTGCAATCTACACAAATTTCCTACAAAATAATTGACCATTGCTATCAGGAGATTGTGGTACCAACATGATGGTGCACCATCATTTAGATAGGGTATTCACCAATAAGTGGATTGTGAGAGGAAGTTTGATAAGCTGGCCACCACGATCAGCAGATCTCACACCTTGTGATTTCTTTCTGTGGCCAACTGTAAAAAACATTGTTTACGCAACACCTCCTACAACGGCAGAGAACATGCAGCAACGAAGAAGAAACGCTTTTCTTCAATTAAGTGAGACTAACTTAGCTCAGAATGTATGTCTGTCGATACAGAGACGGTTGAGAGCATGTGCAGAGTAGAGTGGAAATATATTTGAACAAATTTTAAATTAAGATTGTTTTATTATGGAAAATTGTCAAAATGTAATGTAACTAATGAAAAAGCATTTAAAAAACAGGTGTTTGTTAAAATTACTTTGTTTTATTTTCATGGTCAACTAACTATTAGATGCCCCGCATTTTGCATGTTATAAACATGAGTATATCCCATTAAAGGGTTATAAATTTGAAAATACTAAAAATAAGTACTATGTTATTGGTACCATTTTAAATGCGATTTTACAAGGAATATGCTGACGTATAAAAATATTATAGGTTAGATTTTAAAAGACGAGAAAATAACCAATTAAGATCGATAACTTAGACACGACATATTTAACACCTTGTATATTTATTCACTTTGTACAACCTCAAAACAAATAACGTGTTAGTCCATAAATTAGTAACACAAGAGTTACGTGATGTATTCTATCCATTTTCAGGCTAAGGCTTAAAATGTTAAATGCTGCAACTGTCAAGATTTTAACAAAATTATCAATAAAATCAAAACTAACAGTCTGAAGTGCACATATTCATATATCATTGCAAAGATAATTTGAATGGCTATCATTATAATATCTAGAAAGAATAGCAATGTATTTAAAATAAAAAAATTGAAGGTGGTTGCGAAAATTTGGAATACTCTGTATATTTGTAAATAAAATTAGAAAATGCACAGTCGTATACTACATACGTACGTAAAGTCTTATTGCTGCAGCGTTATTAGTTTTCATACTACGCTCCGCCGACACACTATTGCACCACCCGGTATATACGGCAGTAATTTAATTGGTATTTGAAATCTCTTACATATATGTTGAAATATGACGCATCAAAAATAATGTTAAAAAAACTTTACATTTTGAAAGTACCTTTTCGTGAAATAAAACAAAAATTGCGTTTTACACACTTTTATTTAAATATCCCGGTGTGCACCGGTATGTCGATGCGGTTTTTAAAATATTGCATATAGTATATACATATAAATATACATGCTATTGACTCCCATTGAAACCAAAACAGCATATCTTATACACACAGTATATTATTTACTGTAATATATAAAGTTTTTGAGTAATCTAGTAATGTTGACATAGTTAACTTGCTCTTATAGGTAGCGGAAATAATGTTGTTTACATTCAAAGGAGTACTTCCATAGCCTTGACCAAATACAAATCCCGATTGACAATTAAAAAGGCTACTCTGCTATTTAGATAGTTGATTATTTGAAGATAAACTACATCTTCCGTTGTTTTCAAAAACACTGGCAAAATACTAATGGGTCTAAAATCCGAATAACTTTGTTGCGTGTTTGTAGGACATTCATACGTAATTCACGGCTTTTCGTCAAAAACTAGTTAATGTGGGGGTTTTGAAAGCTTTTACAACGTACAAAATGTTGGGGTAAACTCTTATTAGTGTATGCAGTTACATTACCATTTAATGATTACTTATAACGAGTTTAATTCGTTCCATATCATTACGATTTAAATCAGTGTTACAAGACGTGATTTCATATGCAGTGGGACAAGTCAGTCAATTCAAAAATAAATAATATGGTTTTGAACAAGTATATCAGGAATTATCAATTATTACTTATTAGACTAACTATTGTTGCTATAACATATTAAAATATAGGGTATTTTGTAAAGCCACGCTGGTGTAAGATGATCAACTGCATGCTGAAAAATATATAGTTTAGTTATATGATGGAGCTCATATTGTTGTAAACTTCCAGATGAGATTTGGCAATTGTTCATTAAAGATATGAGTATTACTGAAACCTCTGAAAACTTGCCATGTTTGATCGGGAGGTTTATCAATCTACACAGAATTTTCTGTGCTTATCAGGACAATGCACGCAAAGTATAGGCAAGTAACTTGTCATATTTTCTATATTTCAGTTTTTTTTAAGATAATTTAACACACATTCCCGCGATAATTTGGTCTATCTTTTTAAAATGCATGTTTTTGGTGGAATTTTATTTTCTATATGACTTTTTATAGTAAAAAGCTGCTATTCGATAAAAAATGTCACTCCTAATTTTGAAAGTATTTGCATACAAAAGTTATTCCAATTTATGTTCTAAATAATGTATATTTCACTAATAGAACTGTAACCGTTTGACTGCTATCGTTGTCGCACGCTCACACACAGAGAGAGGCAAACCTTCTTGGGTCTGGATTAAAACAGCATGGTGGTTCCTACTTTTGCTGCCAACGTTTCGTCCACTGTCCTAAAGGACATTTTCAAGGCTTCTTCTATTACTGTAAAAATTGGAAACAGATTGGTCAGTGGTGACAGGGAAATCGTTTATATTGTGTTTAATGTTGCAGTTCAATGATTGAGTTGAATGTTTGTAATAGACTTCCAGGAATAGTGAAGTTGGTAACCTTTCTTTCGATTTATGTTGTTGGGATGTCACTGGATTTCAATGAATCCGCGAAATTTGCAACTGTAATAACGGGAAACCTTGGGGTTTTACTCAGTGGAGTTGAAGTGGATCTAAGGACCGGTTTTCAATCTGTGCTTAGCCGGTGCAGATCTATGGTCACGCACAACATCTGCGTGCAGCGCGCATTCTTGGAAACACAAGTGTACTCCGATCTACAAGAAAAAAATTGAAATAAATTCAAATTGAGTTCAAACAGTTTATTTATTCACTACAATTGTTTCGCTCTACTAGAGCTTCATCAGGTAATGAATATTATAATACAAAATATATGTAAGTGTTCATATTTATGTCTTTTCCTAAATGAAGAGGGGGGAGTTTGTAACATTACGTTAAGAGCGGGAGTAACTTATATATTTAATGTAATATTTAATATATAACATTACGAATAAGAATATTAAAAATATTGATTGTTTACTGATATTATAAAATTAAACAATTTATAAATATATAGGATGTTTCGGAATTGCACGGCACTATTATAGGTACTTGTTCTCCAACATAAAATAAACAAAAAAGTCCATATAAACATATGTCTCAAATTAATTTATTACTAAGATATTGGAGCATAAAGATATTTATTTAACAATACAACATCCAAAAGAACTGTGTAAAGTGGCAACCGTTTTGTTGAATGCAGCATTCAGCACGACAAATTCATTCTTCCTTGGCACTTGGTATAGCATCAGGATAATCCTTGATAGTTGCTGAGACTTCCACGGTGCGATTACTGAACTACCGATCTAACGGCGTTAGATCGGGAGATCGGGATTCATCAGAGTTTAGTAATCGCATCGTGGAAGCCGCAGCAACTATCAAGAATTATCCTGATGTTATACGATGTGCTAAAGAAGCATGAATTTGTCGTGCTGAATGCTGCATTCAACAAAACGGTGGCCACTTTAAACAGTTCTTTTGGATGTTGTACTGTTAAATAAATATCTTTATGTTCCAATATTTTAGTAATAAATTAATTTGAGACATATGTTTATATGGACTTTTTTGTTTATTTTATGCTAGAGAACAGGTACCTACAATAGTGCCGTGCAATTACGAAACACCCAGTATATATAAATATAAGAATTATGAACTTGATTTTAAATATTTAAATTTAATAACGGTGAATTATTCACTTCTAGTTGGTCGTTTAAAATAAGGTTTTATTTGTTTAATTTATTTATTTCTAGGCTTTCTAATAAATTTAATTTTTTACTCTTGTCTTGTATATGTTGTATGTCAAACTTAATATTGAATTTATGTTTTTGTTCAATGCAGAGGCTTGCATATGTGGGATCTGTTTTTTGTAATTTATAGCTTCTTTCATGTTCTCTTATGCGTGTGGAAAGGGATATATCAGTTTGTCCCATATAAGCTTTTCCACACTCGCAATTTAACTTATAGACCCCAGATTTTAAATTTTTGTCAGTTTTATCTTTATTATTTTTAATGTGATTCTGTAGTTTGTTGTTTGTACGAAATGAAATTAATGCGTTTGTTGTTTTTTGTAAATATGTCTTTGTTTTTATGGAAGGTGTACCCATATAAGTGACAGAGGCAAATTTTGATGAGTCAGTTTGAAGAACTATACGATAAATCTTGGATATAATTTTTGCTTTTCGTTTTTTATGAAGGAGATTATTCCTTTGAATGACCGTTATTCTGAGCTATGGTGTAAATTCTATCTAATTCTTTATCAAAATTAATCTTATGCATAGGAACATGGATTAATTTATATAACATTGAGTGGAAAGCAGCAAGTTTATGACTAACCGGGTGGAAAGAGTTAGTATGTATCGTAATATCTGCATGGGTAGGTTTATGGTAAATAGCGAATTCGTGTGTATCAGTAATATGCGATATTTAAAGGTCTAGGAAATTAATGATTTTATTTTCTTCTAAGTCTATGATGAATTTAATATTAGGATGTAAAGTGTTAATATGATTATGAAGTGAATTTAATTGTCTATCCGTTCCTTTGTAGTCCGATCATTTTGTCTCGCCGATATATGCCGGGCTAACATGAATTGCTTATATTTGACAGATGAAGAGAAATCCGACAGTCGGAAACGGGATTTGAAAATAGGTGTGATGTTGTGTTTGTTAAGTATTTTGTTGATGTGATCGGTAACGCCGTGTATATAAGTCACGTAAGAGGGTGTAGGACTGTCAGTGCTGGTTTAAAAGTGGTATACGAATGTCGATGAATGCTTCTGCCTGAATGTTTGTTTTCTGGATTAAGGTGTTGTACGAGGCCGATAACGTATTATACCGTAGTCGACAAATTTTAATTTCTGTTTACAGCTCTATACTAGCTATCTATCCCATGCATAAGATGACCTTATAATATGCAGCGATGCCTGCTTTCCAATAGTAGTGGAAGAATCAACGCAGTCGGGGGATTTTCACATTTGATAGCAAACGTTTGCCCGGTGTACTTGGCAGCCTCGCTATATGTTTGTCTTTACTTTATTTCGCCTTGCTCTTTTCCTCTTTTACTTTCGTACCAGAAATTAAAATTTGTCGACTGCGGTATATGAAGGAACGAAGAAGAACCGTTTAATTCTCCGGTGTATATGGGGTTCCATGTTTTTGCGACAGTGTATACATCGACGAGACAAAGCAATTAGCCAACAATCGTGTCTTCGAGCAACAGTGCTGCAACCGGTTTTTATGGGTGACCGGGACAGCAGTGGCTGAACACAGATAGGATCCCGTCATCAAATTTAAATCCTCTCCAACGATTCCCATTATTGCAGTCACAAGATCCGTTAATTCAGTAAAATCCAAAAACATTCCAACAACTAGTACCCGCCATTTGCATTCTAGCAAGTTTTACTTTTTTAAATCTCCAGCTATGCTTGAATTCAAATTAATTGTCAAATTTGACATTAGAAACCTGTTACTAAACACAATATAAAGCGTATCTTTATTTCATATTATCGTAATAGTCGGAGAAGCTCTGAAAATGTCTCCTAGGATAGTGGACGGAACGTCAGCAGCAGAAGTAAAGACGACGATTCAGCTTTAATCTAGAAACCACGAAAGTATCAAAGACAACAAAATTTAGATTTAGACACCCACACACATGTTAGTAAAAATTATTTTTATCAGTGGGGACATCAGAAAAAATTTCAAGTTTGAATATTTTCAACATTGAAATATATCGTTATATGACGTATTAAAAAGTCAAATGGAAAATAAATTCAGCTCTGTCGCACACAAGCAGTTATGTTATGCATTTTCATGAATAATGCTTGTAATAATTTAAATTATCCAAATGAGTTATGTCAATATATTATTTTCATTTACACGAATCTGACTATATTATATTTAATCGTTACCTCCCATTCCATTATATTCTCTTCCTAGTTTTTATATTAGCGTATCGGAAACTAGTCGAACGGAAACGAAATGAAGTGGTACAAAATTTGTATGTAAAAGCAACTTGTTTACCTTCTGTTTCAATAAATTTATAGTTACACTGTATAATCACGTAACAATCACACCATAATAATTATATTTTATTACACTTATCTTAATAAGATTAATAAAATCTTTCATCAGTTAGTGTAAACGCTTATCACGTGGAGTGTTTTTCAACGATTTAATTAAAAGGTCGCGTACATAATTTATATTTTAATGGTGCTAATTAAATATTGGCTAACATGAGGGAGACAACATTACGAAGTGAACTCCAAATTAGATATGGAAAGTCTTTAAGTTTTTAGAAAGTGGCCGAGACTTTTAAAGTTATATCACGATTCCTACCATCATCCAAACCTCAAAGGCAATGAGAAGGCAGACTACTAAGCATAAGAAGGGACAGAAAGGGTATTAATATATAGTATGATCAAAAAGTCTTTGGATCGCTATAGCCATGAAACGTAAAGCTATCTATAGAATTATTTACTTCTGTGGTTCTTGACTTTGAAATATACATAAGTCAACCTAAATAACCTAAATAATTATAACCTAAAATCTATTTTATTTGTGACTTATGTATACTTCAAAGTCAAGAACCACAGAAGTAAATAATTCAATAGATAGCTTTACGTTTCATGGCTATAGCGATCCAAAGACTTTTTGATCATACGTTATATTGAATCAGCTGTTATACCGAATAAAACAGCAGAAGGCAGGCTATATCTGTTAAATTATGAAATTAAGGGGGGAAAACAATAATCTGAGAAAATCAGACGTAACACAATGCCATCAATTTATGACAGAGCCATTTGAAAATAAAGTAGAGATAGTACTGTAGTTAAGCAGACGGAAGGTAAGAAATCTGATTAGTTCACCAGCAGGTTTCTATGATGTGCCAAGGTACCCGCACGTAACGAGATACGCTATTAATGTGTTTCAAAACAGGGCATTTGATAAATCATGTCATGGTAACCAATGCATTTCAATAGTGTGTGCTTAAGTTACTATCCATCAGCCTACACTCCAATACAAAATATCTTTCATTAAATCATCCTACCAACCTATCTGAACAGATTATATAGCTTTTAATTTTTGGTTAACAAAATTACAATAATTGTATACCAAGTGGCTTTAGTAACAAAGTTGTGTTGGGATTACTCGTCATTACGCAAAGTATAAGTAAATGTCATTGTAGTACTCACGTTCCTCTAGTTGCACCATCAACTATCTTAACAGATTCAAACGAGCTATGATTGATGCAGTAAGTAATGAGATCCCCCATCAAACCAGAATTGTTGTTTTTTCCATTTATGCCAATGCATTTATTGCCAAATCCAGTTAGATGGCTTAAGGAGAAGATGTGAAACAGATTCCGATTTCGCTTTAAAAGTCAAGTTACTTTTTGCAACAGCATTTGTTCCTACCGCGTATTTGATCAAAGCTTCACGACAATATTTTGCCACCAGTTGTAGATTACTTTGACAATACGTACATACGACGTCCACATAGGTGTAATCGACATAAGCCAGAATTTTCACAAACTTTATGAAATTGTAACGCAATATTGTGACAAAAACCAATAACAGAGGATTGACATCGAGGTTTTGAACAATAAGTATTTAATAATCATCTAAATTTTTGGAAATGTATCCCACATACTCTAGGGAAACAAGGACTTCACGAAGTGAAAATAGAACAATTTGTAGACAGTCGTAAATACTAGTGAAAAAAGATATAAAAATTGTGCTGCAGGAATAAAACAACTCGCTGAAAACTTTCATCCAAATATACAAACGTTCCCGTGTGATATTGCACATAATACTAGACATTAAATATATAATTGGAAATATACTTGTAATTAAAATAATTAGATAATTAAAACTTTATAAATATAAGTTGTGTTTATCTTTCCATTTTAAATTTACAAGTCGATAAATTACCATTCAATAAATTGCTTTTTTCGATAAATTATATTCCATATATTGGGTTTCGGTAAATTGTTTTCGATGAATTTTTCCAAACACACAGACGTTTTACTCCAACAATACTGTAATTATCCCGAATACATCAGGCAGCTGGTATTGGAAAAGCGAAAACCAAGAAGGAAATAAGTAAACTAGTGACACTAACAAATAAAAACAGAGTCAAAAGAATTTGAAGAAAAATTTGTGATTTCCTACTTGAATGAGCTTACTAATGGTACCTGGTCTAAAAGTAGTGAATAAAAACCACTCAACCACATAACATTCAAGAAGAAGAATTATTAGATGAAAATATCCCACAAGAAAAAGAATTTAAGACCATAGTAACTCTAAAGAAAATTATGAATGAAATTAAAATCCAGAAGGAGTTTGTGGATTGAACTTGTTAACAGGAAAAATATTAAAACATCTTCCAAAAAAAGCACTCGCTAATTCGAATACCTAATAAATGCTCCTATTAGACTAAAATATTTTCCATCACTATGGGAACTTGCAGCAACAGTTATGGTACTAAAACCAAACACATATACTTTTCTCTTATAAGCCAATCTTATTACTGCCTATATATCCATTTTTTTTTAAAATTGTTCCTCAGAAGGATGCATCCAATTATTGAAAGAAAAAAAACAAACCCAAATTACCAATTTGGTTTTAAACAAAATATTCCACCATAGTAATAGATTAACTTCATAGAGTCAGTGATATTGTACAAAATGCCTTAGAGGAAGGAATAGCTTGCTCAGCTAAATTTTTGGATGTAGAGCAGGCATTTCACAAAGTTTATTAAATGAATTAAAATCTATACTTGCCCAACAATATACAAACATTTTAAAATCATAATTGAACGATACACACTTTAGGATCAAGGAGGAAGATGCCTACGCTAATCTCAAGGAAATTAGAGTTTAACAGGGAAGTAACCTGGGTTCGATCAAAAAAAAATACACTACAACTAATTACTCCGATAACACTGCCATATAGCAGTGGGCAAAGATAACAGAGAAAATAATAATACATTTAAAAATTGCGATTGTAACATTCCGTGTTGTTGGCAAATGCCTTAGCATAACGAACGCAAAGTTTCGTTGTCACGTCAAGAAAATATACTGGCTGCTGGAGAGTGGTATATTTACCACAACCACAACATTAAAATTATTTAAAACCTTTTGAAAACCATTTCTGAAGAAATCATAAACGCATCTTGATCTATCCATAACAAAGGCTTTCATCCTGGAATAAAGTACTCGGACCAGGCAATATGAAACTTTGCAAGAAGTTACGAAGAGAAACTTCACCAATTTCGCCAATAACAGAAAACTGAAAAGGGCAAAACTTTATGAGTTGGTGTTTGTTAAAGTGTGAAAGCACAGTATTGTTTGAGAAGTGGCAGAAATAACTAAAAAGGCATCAAAAGGTACGTCCTACACTTTAAGTCAACGTAGTATATTAGGACAGAGAATAAGTAACTTTTTCTCTATCCTAATATACTACGTCGACTTAAAGTTACTTATTGGTGTCTGATTATTATAAATAAGACGGAGCACTTTAAAACTTGTGCATGTGCAAAAATATCGATGTTAAAACTTTTATCATCACAATACTTCATTATATTAAACAGAAAAAGTAAAACGCGAATGAATAAAACAACTGATTAATTAATATTTGCGTTCTCAAGATTTGCCGGTTCCATAAAATATTCGCAAAGGTAATCCGCACGTTTAGCATGTGTAAAATGACGTTTGCTCATATCTTAAACATACAAAATAGTTCAGACATGGAATGCCCTAAATAGAGGAGCATCATCGTCCCCGTGTCGGCTGTCAAGTATTAACTGTTATAAAGGCATAATTAAATGACAAGATTTGTAGATACCTCCTTAAATATTTTTGAATATAATTTTATGTCAGAACCATAAAGTCTTGATAAGTGAAGTGTCATGTTACTTCGAAATATTCATGTAAGCATAATTTTATTTTGTGTTAATATCGTTCTACAGTAAAAGAAAAGGATTAATGACAAACGTCTACTTGCGAAATTCTACATGCACCGCTATAAATCACACGTTAGCTGTTAAAATAACTATTAAAGAAGGAGCACAAGAATGTCATAAAGTTGCTGGTGCTTATAATACCATTAATAAGAATAGAATGTTGTCCATTTCAGAAAATTACTTAATAAATAGTAATAAAGGTAGATATTAAATAATGTGATGTTTTCGTGTATAATCTACTGGCATATTATTATTTAGTTGTCTCTTTACGTCCATTGAGCTATGTCATGTCATGTATTTAAACATCTTTATTATTTTTTTTACAACTTCATATCATATACCGAGTGTCTCAGCAAACGGACAAAAATCCATTATTGCTGTCTGACAATTAATTAGAGACTGGATTTTATGCAAAATGCATATTTGTTGTTTTTTGGTATATCCCTTCTATACTGTGTACTTATCCATTTTCCACCCTCAGAATACGTTTTTTACCATTTTTTTTTAGTGCATTTAATGCATATTTGGACACTTTACCATAACTGCATATGCACGTACATATTTCATAATTATTTTGCATATTTATGCATATATTCGCCATTTTCATAAGAACCATAATAAAATCTCATATTTAAAGATATTTAATTTGTTTGTGTAAACGTGAAGGGATTGCATTCCTTCAACTTTGCATTAATGACTCACTAAAAGTCCATCTCATTAATAATGAGATGGACTTTCCCAAAAATAGGATTTAACTCTACTGATAATCGGTTTATAGGGCAATTAGAACTTACGTAAGAAATCCTTTTCAGAAATGTAGGTATTAATGCAGGTATATTATACCGTACGACTAATATCAATATAAGAAAAAGAAATAATTTCCTTCATAGTTTGTTCATTCGTAAACGTATTAAGGTCTGTGCTATTTGGTGAAACAAAAGTGAATTAAAAAGTTTTGAAAATGCCGAAGATGGCTAAAGCGAAGTCATCTCTAATACAAAAAATTGGATAAGTGATTGCAGTGCACTAAAAATTATTGATGAAGAAAGTGTTTTATGCACACTCTGCGACGAAAGGGTAAGTTGAATTTTGAAATATTTTGTCAATAACAAGTTCTACAATTATGAGAATTTTGTTTTGTGTTCATAAATATAATGAAACAATTTCATAATAAATTATTATTAGATATGTTTAATTTTATGTTCTTTAAAGCTAATATATCTTTGTAATATTTCTTTGTTATAAACACCAAAATAACCAAAATCAATCAAATTTAAACAACTGGAGAACTTTACAAAACCAGACAATTTATTTTTCTAGTTTTTGTAGTAATATAGTAATTAATAATAATTATTATAACTGAATGTTAAAAATATATATTTGTTACACAGATTACCTGTCAGAAGAAATTTCAAGTAGTGCAACATTTGAACACAACATTTCATCAGAACAGTGTTTCTGAAAATTTGAATAAACCACGGCAGCAACTTTTGGAGGAAAGTTTTCTCAATAATTCGAAGAATCCACAAGAAGCATTTTCCGAAGATTTGTGTAATCTTTTTGTGGGTTGTAATATTTCTTTACATAAATTGGACAATCCCATATTTCAAGAATTCCTGAAAACTTATTGCAAAGTCGATGATAAACCCATTTATGTACCCAGTTCCTTAGCTCTACGCAAGAAATACATCAACGATCAGATCGTAGACATAATTTAACTATGAAAAATTTAAAGAAATATATGGTTGTTTATTGTAATAAATAAATATATAATTTCTAAATACGACAATTTATTGTATTAAATAAATATACAATTTGTAAATACAAATGAATTTTAATTTCCTAAAACACAATAAATAAATGCACATCATAAGTGCATATTGCATATTGTAAGTGCATATTTAGGGATTTTTTAAGTGCATATTGCATGCATATTTGACAAACTTTTTAGTGCATATTTTCCAGTCTCTACTGATAATGTAAAGAGCGAAACATTTTTAATATAAAAACTCTAGATAAGTATAATCTGCACATTTGAAGGATATTTTCATTTAGTGTGTTCAAATACGGTGAAGCAACCCAAACATAATATTTTTAAATAGAACGATATGCATTTTATGATAAAACTAATATCTGCGAATTTGATTATAAGCATATTATCATAACCTCAACTGCAGAACATTCCTATAGTATGCAGTCCAATAGTAATTGTTTTCTTTTTCTGTATAATATTTAGACCAAAAGATAGCAATACGTTCAATATATCTAATTATATAATGATTTGAATTACGATTAGTTTTTTAAATTCAGAGTTTTTTATAATTTTAATCGCAATCTCATGATCCGCAAGTCCTTTCTATATACTTTCTTGATCTCTTAAAAATTCTGTCATCATCCTCTTTCCACAGAAGTTCTTTTTTTAAACGGGCATCTCTTTCAAAATGAAAAATGATTCACACCATCTCCATATTTGTCATTTAACACTTCAGATCCGGTAAAGAACTCATTGAGAGTCGGTTCAGGTATAATTAGTAGTCTACTATGACGACAAATTGTCTGACTAGAAACTCATTAAGCATCTCATTTGTTACAGGCCTCTCGATGCGCTAAAGTACATTTAATAATCCGCATGGAAATTTCGTGAGTGGATGAAGTAATTCTCTAAAATAATAGGGTTTTTTCTGTGTTATACAACAGCGAAATAACTCATTAATTTGAAATTATAATATGGAATAATTTGTTTAACAAAGTGATGACGTAAATATTGACTAATTTCGTTTTTCATAAATATGCACATCTCGTATTTAATATGAGTAGGTACGTATAAATACATACTGATCTCCAATACGTACACCTACATTTATACCCTATGATTTACAAGTTTTAGGTATAAGTATTCATGTTATTAAAGATACTTGTCCATATTAAAAATATAGTCATTATATTTTATAAGTCCGAAATAAAATGCAAAAACAAAAATCACAAAAGAATATATAAAAAAATCTATAAAGGAAATATCACGGATACATAATAAAAATAGGAAAAAGAATATCGGGTTAATCCGCTGTAGTGCAACCGCATACACGTGTTTCAGACTCGTTGGTCTTCCTTTTGTTTCTATCTCCAAGGATATCCCACCTTATTCCTTGGCTACACCGTACTGACGATGACCAGCGAGTCTGAAACACGTGTCTGCGGTTGCACTATAGCGGATTAACCCGATATTCTTTTTCCTAAAAAAATCTATATACATATTTCGGCAGCTAAGTTGCCATCTTCAGTAGAAATCTGTATAAAAGAAGAAAGAGTGTTAAACGTGGTATTTCTGACTAAGGTGTAACCATATAGAAGATATGCTCTTCACCAAATCACCAGTGGGATAACACTCATTTCTTCACAAACGACATCCCTATATATACTACCAAAATCTAACGGGACCATAACGAGACCGTGAAACGTGACAGACTAATCACCTAAAATTACAATAATCCGTACAAACTGGACTCGGGTATCGGTCCATTGTCAGAATTCATTAACTTACATCTATTTCTATGTAGGCATGTCGAAAATATGTCGAGCAACACTTGATTTTTCCGGTCTGTTGTATCTGAAATGTGCAATGTGTTTTTTGTAACGAATTGAAATTGAACGCCTAGTTTGCGCTACAATCTTTACAGGTTATTTCATAAATACCAGATTTTTGATCTACCTCAATTTGATCTTTAGCGTGACTGAGTGATATGGCAAAGAAACAAACTTATTACCCAGAGTTTTTTGAGGTAGCAAACATGTAGTATATCCTGAATTTGTTTCTTAAATTTATGTCTCCTAATAAGCTTAGTTAGTATTTCTGAATCGAATCCATTGTATTTCGCGATCTTTTTAATTAAACTAAGTTCTTTTTCATATCTATCTTTTGAAAGCGGTAAACTTAACATTCAATGGATAAGAAAATTAAAAGAAGCCATCTTTTGCTGAAAACTATGGTTTGA
This sequence comes from Amphimallon solstitiale, assembly GCA_963170755.1. Lineage (NCBI taxonomy): Eukaryota > Metazoa > Arthropoda > Insecta > Coleoptera > Scarabaeidae > Amphimallon > Amphimallon solstitiale. Next base: position 95,899,278 of record OY720680.1, read on the forward strand.
ATCCGCTGTTATAAACTTGTTGACGTTTCTTTTCGGAAGATATCTATTTCTATATTATGATTATTCTTTATAACCAAAACATCTAAGAATGGTAGTTGATGATTGTTTTCCTTTTCTATTGTGAAATTAATTCTAATGCTTTTTGAGTTTAATTCAAATAAGAAGTCTTCCAACAAATTCTAAATATTTCAATGTTTCTGGAATCGGTACTGAGGGAAACAATGAACTTACATCAAAAGAAACTAAAATTTCACCCTGTTCCAGCTTATGATCTTTGACTTTTTGAATAAATTCTAATAAATTTTCAACTGAGAAACTATCTGGTTTTTCGGGTAAATTTCTAACTTGTTCACTAACCATTTCGAAATCAGGTATGTCGGTGAGTTGATACCTGAAGCAATAGGTCTCATCGAATTACCTGGCTTATGAATTTTAAGTAAACAGTATAATCTAGATACAAATTGATTGTTTACATTTAAATGATATTTAATGAAAAATTTTATTAAATGTGGACAACTTTTTAACACGTCTTTAGTTTGTTTAACCATCTTCGGGAGGGGGGGGGGGTTATTTAATTGAACGTAAGGTCCATCCGATATTAAATGATTAATCCGGTTAAAATAATCGGTTTTGTCCATACTTACTAACTTGTTGCCTTTATCAGCTTTTACGTGAAAACAGTCTTTGGTTCTGAGATTTTTAATCATATTCCATTCATCACTGACTGCAATTTGTTTGTGCTGCTGTAAGTTTTCCTGGATTTGAACCTTTGAAGTCCATTGAAATTTTAAAGAACTCCGCCACCATTCCACAATAGCACTATCCATTAGCTTTTGAAGATGTCTATTGCATGTAATAATTATAGACCTACGTATATGTTACTGTTTAATTATTGAATAATTTGTTTTTAAATATTATGTATATATTAAATTACTGAATAATAAATAGTGATAAGACAGATATATATATAGTACTTTCACATATGAAAGCACTCTAATTTTACATTATTGTTCTTAAGTTTTTCAAATCATGTGTAAGTAAATTCATAGGAAAGTTGCATTATCAAATTGATAGAGATAGAAACTCGTATTATATCTATCTAAGTCGAATTTCTAGAACTTCATTTAGATTGAAGCCTATATAATCAGTTTTTTTATACATCTGTCAATTTCTAGTTCAATTAATTAACAAATGTAAGCCTCATTAATTTACATTACTAGTTCATAGTCTTGGTGGTTTTCAATTTTAAGTTCAATTTCTAATTCAGGTTTAAGTTCAATTAATTGACAGATGAGAAACAAGCTTAAAGTGTGTTTTATTTGACAATTGTGTTAGATAAATTTACTGGAGGTTAAATAAGTTGTACAAATTTTCGTGCAATATGAAATGAATAAAAAAAACTGAGTTAGGTTGCTAAGGAAGTAACCAAAATTTGCACACTGTCAACTTACTCTACCACATGCAAGGTTTTTCTCGTTAGTTAATGTAGGTTATTTAAATATAAGGTTATGAGGGGCATTTACTAACAAATAGAAACTTATGCAACTTATATTACTCGCGGGACGGGTAGACGCAAGGGGGTGTGAGTAGGTGGAGCTAGACGATATTCGGTTTCGATCATAGCGCTTCGGTTTTATTCACAGATTCTGTCATAGATAAAGGAATACTATAGATGGCAAACATAATGTATAAAGAATGAGTACTTACGGAACTGTTGATGTTGTTGATGTTTTATAATAAGCCAATTTTCGCTTGCCCATAACTGTTATATTATTATACACTCGAATATTATAGGTATATATGACATTTCTTTTTAATTACAAACTGTCACATGGATTTAAGTCTGGAATAGCCGACCGATTCCGATAGATTTGCGTCTTGGCTAGGACCGGTAGAGATACCGTAAAGTGGGGATAGACGACGCAATGGCTTCAAAAACGCTCGTGTGAAATGTGTGTGATAATGTATACTATTTAATGTTTTTTATTTTCAAAAATATTTACATGAAGATTTTTTTTATATCATTCATCAAATGTGCAGATGGCGCGTGGAGGTTTTTTTTTTCTTTTGTGTACCAGCCTTAGTTAGACATTAATCAAATTCATGCATTTTTTGGTTATGTCTAAAGCACATAAGTTTTTTAAGAAAATAAATTAGTACAAAAACAGGCCTTGACATTTTTCTGCATCACTCACCCAAATTTAAGATTCTAAAATTACGAAATAAATTTAAAAAACGCAAAACGGCGATGTCTTAGTTTTCGATATTGCTTCACAGAAACTTTGGATAGCTCAGCTAAGTTACTCTATTATATGACGTTTTGTGGCTAAAACTCTATTATAAGTAAAGACCAGGCTAAAAGGCACCAAAAAACACAAAAAGGCACTTAAGAAGGCAAAATTTTTTCACAAAAAAAGCATTAAAGGGGCACATTTTTTTAAAGCATAAAAATCGGAAGACAATTACGTTTTACATCTGATTACATAAACATGTACACATATATAGTTTCAAAAAAAAAAATAGGATGCTCAAAATGTTAGTATTTATTCCTGTTTCTTCACAGTTTTATTTATGGATTTAAATTGTATATTAAATATAACATTCTTATATTCATATATGGTATTGCAAAATGCAAAAGCAGCGTATTACCATAGGAATACATTTTTAAAGTACATAATTTAAATTATAAAAGCATAACCTTTCTTAGTAACTAGTAAATAATAAATAAGATTAACCATATCCGTATATTACAATTACTAAATCGGCATATGTTTCTAGATGTTCCAAAATAAACAAGAACTTGGGAATATACTTTCTTTAATAAGATTTATATTTGCCGTGCTTTGTTGTACATGTTCTTAAAAGATAACAGAGAAAATCAGATGTATCCCTATTGTCCCCATTTTCCTAATTTCCAAATAACTACGTAACATTCAATTCCATTAACTTTAATTGACTCTTCCCTTCAAGTCGCATTACACCTATTACTACTGTCTTGGGTTTTTCCAATTATAATATGTAAACAGCATGATCTTGTAGAAGGTAACTATCTATAAAACAGATTAACAGATTACTAGGTGTCCATAGCCAGAAACCATCAATAGGTTTTATTTGCCTCTTGATGGAGTTAACCCTGCTTAAAATTATATGATAGGGAAATACGCTAGAACTTGCTTTTCTGGCAATTGATTTCCTTGCCCTCCTCTTGTTAATGATTTAATGTTAAAATATTAATTTACAGTGTCCAGCTTGTGTAAACATTTTATATTGTAAGCTATTTTTTAAGTATTTTTATTGCACAAAATTTTGTGTAATTTATTATTTAAAGATATCTTATAATATTATTTATGAATGTATTATATCTTCTTATTGATTTTACGAAGTACTACATACAAAAAGTATTATAAAAATAGTCATTTTTAATTTAAGTACAATAAAATTAAAATCAAATGAAATGTTTTATTTTTGAGAGTTTTATTCATTTCATTCAAAAAAATCAGATTTACATAATATATTACAATGCATAAAAGAATTATTTTGAATTTTTTATTTTTACTACCGATTTAAAATAAATATCAAATTAGATCTAAATATACAAATTATCTGTAGCACAAAAATTACATACTTTAAAATCAGTTTTGTAAGTACAAATTTATTTAATGGCCATTGAGGCTGTAAATATGTAGATGGGGTACGTTAATTAATTATACATTACAATAAATAGTACACTTATAAAAGTACAAACCCCAAAAACAAGACAAATTTAATAGCATGACAAAGATATACATATGATAGGTGTAGGTACGACTTCGCATTATATAGAAACAGTCAAGCGGTTACACTTGGCCATATTTGTTTATTTTATTAAATACAGCTTTTATTTTAGATTGATGATTGTAATGCATATCCAACTTTTAATTTCTGGGGAAAGAGCACTACATATCATTAGAAACTGTTATTTTTGGTCCGTTTTATAGCAAGAATGTCAAGAAAAAAAATAGGTGTGGCCACCACACGACTTTCTTATACGTATGAGCGTTTCAAATTATAGAATTTTTTACACAAAAATTATTCAAAATCCTATTATAATATGTAACTCTTAATAAATTCTATAGAATGCATACTTTGCAAGAACTTCGAAAAAAAGTGCTACTCGATAGGAGTAAAAGTGTTACTTCCGGTCCGAATTTTAAAATTTCATGTAAACAAAAGACATTGCAAATCTAAATACTTTTGTACTCTTGATAAATGTATATAGAATACATAATTTATGATATATTTGCAAAAAATCGCTATTCGATAAAAGTGAAAGTGTTACTTCCGGTCCGAATTTTGAAATTTCTTTTATACAAAAGATATTTAAAATTATGTTCTAAATACTTTTATACTCGTAATGTACCTACCTAGAAAGCATAACTTGCGAAATCTTCGCAAAAAACTGATTTTCGATAAGAGTAAAAGACCTACTTCTGGTAGGAATTTCGAAAAACGTTTTTAAGAAAATTCTTCTAGAATTTAATTTTGAGTACATTTGAATTCTTTATAAACTTAGTAATTGACGAAATATTGGCAAAATTCAATTTTTTCACAGAAGTAAACTACTACTTCCGGTCTACCGATTTTACTGAAAAACTTATCAGATCTCAAGAGGGAGATTATACACGTAAATACAAAATTTGGAATTGATATCTACAGCGGTTTGACCGCTATCGTGGTCAGAGAGAGTGAGAGAGAGAGAGAGAAAGAGTTTTTCTAAAAACCACTTTTTTGGTATCAGGAGACTTCAAAACGTGGACATTTGCAAAAATCTTGAGGTTGAAAATTTTCGTCACCACAATACTTCCTTATACTACGTATAAAAAAGTAAAAGTTGGCATTATATGCAACTTGGCAATAAAGTTAGGAAAATTAGCTTTGTTATTATTTGCATAATATATGTTTAACAGTGATTCAGTCGAAGCCATATTTATCATAAACAACAAAATCTAGATGATCATTCCAAGTGAGATTACAATCACAGACGTTCCTAAAAGTTTACATTTTAGAAACATTAGCATAACCATCAAAAGGTATATTAATACCCTATATTTGATATAGAAGTCAGCAGTAACTGTTGTTTTATGATTAAAAATTAATTTACTAGTAGAGCACATAGTACTGAAGTCATTAATAATAATATATTCGTAGCCAATATATTAAAGAAAGGTAGAAAAATTAATCTAAAATGTCATCTCGACTTAGTGACTTTCTTGACAAATATACTAAACTAGTAACAAAAATAAGTAGACAGGCTGCCATTTTCGCTTCTGTTAAAATATTGTCAGTGTGTTGGGGACAACAACCAACGTGACCTCATGTCAAACAAAACGTTAAATGACATGAAGCCATTAAGAAAGGTGACACTTTAAACAAGTTTTATACGTTTTTATTTACTGGCTACGAATAAATTCATATTTTTACTGGTATGCCTGGCTGCAAATACGGTTTTTAGACAGCGCAAAATACTTTCAATCAACACACTTTGATATTTATACCGTACTGATGAAAACTAATGAGTCTGCAACACGTATTTGCCGTTGTACTACAACTAGATGTTTCCACTAATTCATTTTTAATTTACACTTTTCCTTAACATATTTCTATGTATTATCACTAGTGGATTATTTAATGCACCGATCGGCATTGTCTGCCATGTAGTGAAGTTGGTTGTTGTCTTCAATAAATTAAGGATATTCTGACAGAAGCTGTGAATGGCAGCCTACTTTTGTTATTAGTTTAGTATATTTGTGAATCAAGCCGCTAAGTCAAGATGATATCTTGGATGGGATTTAGACATTTCTGTACTATATTGGTTAGGAATATTTGTGAATGCGTGTTTATTTATAACTTCTTGATTTAAGCATCAGCTATCTATTGACGAAGTCTACGTCAAAAAAAACGGACAACTAATACAACATTATTATTATTACTATTATTATTAGTAGTAGTACAATAAAGTTACTGTAAAAATAGAAAAACACAATTCAACAATGCATTGTAACAGTAAATAGTTTATAGTTGTATATATGTGCAATTATTAAACAAATGCACATATTTGTTGGAATGTAACAACGCAATTGATATTCTTGAATACGAATTTATCTTAATTACACTTTTAATAATAATAATTGCAACATTATTAGTTTTGTCGATGTTATAAGCGTCAATTAGTTCAATATTTTTTTCTAGAATTCTGTCTCCTTAATATTTTCCATTAATTGTTTTGGGTAATAATTATCAGAGATATGCTACGTACATTTATGCAAATATAAACTGGAAATTGTAACAATAACAATATTAATTATAAATGTATACATAATATAACATATCTGGATTAGAAAACAGAAATTAATAAATATGACATTTATCTTGCTGGACTTTCGTAATCTTATACTAACTTGACATCCTTCCGCATTTATAAATTATTATTAATTAGAATTTTAATATGTATAATTATATTTAATAACTGTAAATACTGAGAAGTTGGAACTACAAATTTGAGATGATTTTTGGATATTGTTCTTTCTATCTCGAAAAAATCGTCATTTGTGATTATCCTATTCACAATTAAGTAATTGATTTTGAGAAAAGATAATTTCAGTTTTCACTAAATTTCTACTTATTGATAATGTAGAGTGTTTTGTATTTGTTTTTATGTATACCAAGTGTCTTAGAATTTACTGTACAGGTAATATCTCTGTTGTTTAAGTAAATACAGTCAGGAAGTAAAAGTTGTTTTAAACGACATCGAAAACTCTTCCAGATTCTTTCTTGTGGGTCGAAATTGTAACGATAACTCTTACATCAATACCCCAAACCCGTATTATTGTCAAATTGCACCCCAATATTTTTTGTCGATAACGATTGCAGACGCAAATCCAAATACAGTGATGCCATAATACACGGGAGTTTTTTTCCTTCAGGCCTGTCCGACTTACATCCAAAGTTTGCACCGCAGCCAATAAGGCTTATTGTGTTAAACCTGTGTAGCTTATAATGCCCTGGGGGCTGTAAAGGTCCTTTACTGTGTGTTTCTTGAGCATCTCTGGGTTGTCCAAAAATGCCTTTCCTCCTGTTATCCAGTGCTTCACAGTACTAGGATAGCCCGACTATTTCTGGTCCGCCTATCTTATTGAGATGCACTTAGGCGGGCGCATACCCGGTTAAAAAAACAATTATATTTCGTATCCGTTCCCTACACATATGTAGTAGTTCTACAGCCCTTTTATTGCATGGTTGGCTAATAAATTCCTTATTGTTTATAAAATTTATTGCAAAATTTGAAGTAATTTTGGTTAAAACAACCAAATTAATCAAATTTTGCAATAAATTTTATAAACAAACTAGTGGTCTACCTATGGGTAGTCCGTTAAGCCCATTACTTGCCGAAATATATATGACTGATTTTGAAGATAGATACATAAAAAATAGTAACAACCCTTTTTTAAAACTCATTTCCTTTTGGTCTAGATATGTAGATGACATATTATGTATTTGGTCAGGCACTGACAGACAATTAGATCAATTTTTCAGTCATTTAAATTCAGTTAACAACAATATACAATTTACAATAGAAAAAGAGGTGGAAAATACTTTAAACTTTTTAGACATAAAAATCATTAGAATTGAACAAAGATTAGAATTTGATATATTTAGGAAAACAACTACCACTGATACTATCATTCCCGCTAATTCAAACCAATCTTGGAACATAAAAATGGCAGCCTTTCACAGTTTAATCCAGAGATTACTCAACTTTCCGTTAAACACTGACTACAAAAAAAAGAAAGGGATATTTTAAAAGCTATAGCATTAAATAATGATTATAGCACACAACTCATTGATAGAATGATTGAAAAGAAACAAAAAAGATCCTTATAAAAAAAATTTTTGTACCAGTAGTAAAAAATCATAGCATTTTTACACGTAACAAAGCGCCACGAAATGACATTTCACGACCTGGAACTAATAAGAGGTAAATAATGAGGCCATTATTGACCTAGGGAAATAATGAAAACAAATAAAACGAATGCCGCAACCATGCACTCATGCTTGTAGTAGTAGTAGTATGTCAAGTTGTGAACCGTCAAAATAAATAACTCTATTTTAGGCACAATTTTAGGTTAACAATACCAGAATTATAATATACGTTTATTTAGCAATTGCTATTAATTTTATATTTTCTAATAATACTTTGTTGTTTACATGAAAAAAAAAAGCATTTGTCTATTAATACATAAAATATGTATGATAGTATAATATGGAATCAATATATCACCTAACTATTACAGATGCAAATAATTATTTAATTCATATTGAAAATTCCTGTATATATTGCAGGTGTGGTTGCGTAAGTAGATGTAGGTAGATCTTGTAACATACATTCTATATTTTTTTTATTTACTAGGGAATCTTCGATATAACCTTTAGCTACAAAGTGGTTCCATTATTACAAACTTTTGAGACGTACCATTTTTGCTATTGTGGATGTGAATAACAATTAAATTATCTCTCATGATGACATCAGAAATTAATAAAATACACAAATCATCCTTCGGCATGCACCAGCAACACCAATTACAAGACCAGTCTACAGAGATATAAATTATCAATAATTTCAAAGTATTAATATATAAACATACTATCTTAGTTGCAATGTAACATATGTCGGGTACCTCAGTAAAGAATTTTATAATTTCCTCGAGTAAATACTAATGATTTTTTGGGCTTATAATTTTAAGTTTTTCTTTTTAAAAAGGCAACTAATTTAAAATATTTTGATATGTTAATATTCTCTTTTAGGCCAAGTGTAGCTTTCAACATTGAATATTGCGCCCATAAAGTCGAGGCTTTTTTATTTTTTGAATATTCATGAAAATAAGCCAGAAGTACGTTTTCAGAAGTTACTACTGTATATTTGGAATTATACCATTTTTTAAATTCTGTAAATGTTTTCATGTATAAGTGATTGTGATTAGATTTATGCGGAAGCAAGTTCTCAGCTGCCTGTTCTGCAATCTCGCGCATTTCAGGTGGTGTACATCTAAACTCTTTAGACATTATAAATGGAATGAAAAATAATCTAAAAAATACTTGACTTTTAGTTTCAGCATTTACGTCAAAACTTATTTGTAAACATCAAAATATAGCCTACTTATTTGTTTACATGAAGTTTTATTACAAGGGCATTCTTACATATATGAGTAAATTTATTCATAATTATTAAGGTTTTAAGGTCCAATTAGACTACTGGTACAAAAAATAGTATACATACTACGGTTGAGAAGACTATTATAATATTGCCCTTGTGGCTTAAATTCCTCGGCGCTTTGCACCTCGGAATTTAATCTCGCCACTCGGGCAATAATAGTCATCTTCTCAACCTTGGTATGTAATATACTATTACATTGAACAAACTGAACATCCAAATAACAAGCGATATTATTCTCTTAACTATATACCAGGACTTAGCAGCAGTTTCTAACGAATTAAAAAAGCTAGGTTTAAATATTATCCAAGTAAACAAAATAAATTTAGGAAAAATCTTAGTCAATAATAAAGAAAAAGCAAAATTGTGTGACAAATCAGGTGTTTATGAGGTAGGTTGTAGTGATTGTGACGCAATCTACATTGGTCAAACAGGCAGACCCGTACAAGACCGCATTAATGAACATAAAAAATCCATTTTAAACAATAACAAAAATACAGGCTTTGCTGAACATTGCATAGACCTTATACACGTATTTGATACTAATAATTATACATTATTACATAATAGTTATAAAGGAAGAAAATTAGATTTATTAGAAATCCTTGAAATAAAAAAGCTACAACAGCTAATAAACATGTCACAAAATGTTTCACCAAGAACCAACCGTAGATTCTATTAATTTTATTAAATTAGATTTGACTAATATGTACGTATTAGATTAAAAATTTTAACTTCCATGCATGCTATGCAAATAAAATTATAAATAACACTAGAACCGTTACAAGATGATTCCATAATTCGTGTTTGAACATAAGCGTAATCACGGGATTCGGAAAAACCTTTAATTCGTAATAATATTTGTTGTTATTTTACACTAAACGTTGTATGTTTGACTTACAATTTATATTTTCATGAATTTTCAATGTCAATAGCGTGTTTTATGATATTTTTTTTTAATCGATAACAATATTTGTGACTGTACGAAAACAAAACAGTATTGGTTTTTTCGGTATTAAAATATAACTTACTACACATTCATCACACTTCTGAAGGTGGTCCAGTATCTCTACTTTATCACTTGCAAGCGACTTTATATTTGGTGCTTTTATAGCAATTGAAATGTTGTTAGCAAATAGCGATATATCAAAATTAGGAATATCAGGTGAATGATTAATATATAGAAGAAATAACACCCGCTTAACGATACTTGTGGTATAGGCGATGGTATAGGTCACATTTTGAAGGTCGACGCCTCTAGTGGCAATATTGGTAAACAAATAATTACTACTAATTAAATTTAACGCTTTCGAACAATTTACTGGCCATTTATTGTCGAACACGTTTATTTTGGGGATGTGTTTAGTGATTGTGTGAATTGATATCTTTCTAATATGGAGGAAAATATTTATTTCAGTTTTTTAGCCGTACATTACGAATACTCTAAAATTAAAAGTGCAGTTGCTATTACCAAAAATTTGGAATTTCTCCTGAACTTCATTTTAATTAATGTCTGTTTCAGATCTTAGTGTAATATTAGAAATAGCTGGTTGTTTAACAAGATCAGTACTATTGGTGTATTTGGCTTAGGTTAAAGCACATTCAGTAAAATAAAAGAGTTGCTTTGAAATCTTAATTTTTATACTGACAGATTCCTCTGTGTACTATTCCGCCACTACTGATGATTTCTAATCTCCCAATGTTTGCAACCTCAGGAGGTCACCCTCTCTTTCAATCAATCAAGCAGCAGGTTATTTCCAACACACTTTCTTGGCCTTTGTGAAAAATTGTTATTCGAAATATTTGCTTCACTAAAAATTTCATTGCTTTACTTCGGGAATGAAGACTCCAAAAATAAAGTATTCATTATCATTATCAATACTGACAATTAAAGTCGGTTGAAAAAACGGCACTCAACATTTCCATTTTATTTTCTAAAGGTCGAAACACGGTGTCTGTAGGTACGTTGATTGTTGGTAATGACTAAAGGGCGGAATATATGCAAAGTGCATATATTTGCATATTTTGCATATTTTAACAAATTTCACAAAAAATTGCATATTTCGGCAAAAATAAAATTTGTGTGCATATTTTTATGTTTTTCGTTTTATGAAAAGATTAAGTGCGACCCTGTTTAGGAATTTCCAAGTAATCAGCATGCCTAATGGAGTGCAGATGTGGTCTATTCTTTTATATTTATATTGTATAGTTTTTATTATTATATGGTTTATTGCCGGCATTTATTGGGTGTTTAGGAATTTCCAAGTAATCAGCTTGCCTAATGGAGAGCAGATGTGGTCTATTCTTTTATATTTATATTGTATAGTTTAGTTTGACGATAGATTCCAGTGTGAAAAGAGTGATTTCGAAAATATTTTATTTCAAACGCCTAAAATGCCGAAAGCCGCTTCGTGGATTAAAAATTTTCCTGAGTTGGAGTTTAGTGGGGATAAAGTGTTTTGCAAAGTTTGTGCCAAAATCATTGTTTGTAAAAAGAAGTTCCAAATTGATCAACACTTGAAAACAGCTATGCATAAAGCTAAGTTGCAGAAAAATAAATCAGTGCCTGTTCAGCAGTGTGTATAAACCGCATTTCAAAATGTCAAACCAAAGAGTGAAAAGGAGGTGTTTCATCAAGACTTATGCAAAGCTTTAGTCGCAGCAAATATACCTTTGAAGAAACTGCAAAATACACAATTCAGAGATTTTTTGCAAAAATATTGTAATCAAAACATCCCTGACGAATCCACACTTAGAAAGAAGAATGTGCAAACAGTATACGAAACCGTAATGGGAGAAATTAAAGTTACACTGGGCGATGAACATTTTTATATTATTGTTGATGAAAGCACAAACTCATGTGGTCGATATATCGCACATCTTATGATTGGAGGGCTTCAAGAAAATGAGCCAGGGAAACCATATTTAATATCTTCTAAACAGTTAGACAAAACAAATAATGAGACCGTAACTCGATTTATTCAGCAGTCTCTATCAAATCTTTTTTTACCAAATCCAGTTCCAGTAGAGAAGTTTTTAGTGTTTTTGTCTGACGCAGCGCCGTATATGGTTAAAGTAGGCCAAAACTTAAAAATATTTTATCCCAATATGGTACATGTCACTTGTCTTTTACACGGAATAAACAGAGTTGCAGAAATTATTAGAACAGCATATCCCTTGGTGAACAAATTAATTTCAAATGTAAAGAAAGTGTTTTTGAAAGCACCTCTAAGAGTGCAGATCTAGAGAGAAATTGCCAGGAGTTTGTTTACCTCCAGAGCCCGTAATGACTCGATGGGGAACATGGATTAAGGCCGCGATATTCTACGCAGACCATTTTGAAGCCATTAAAGACATAGTTTTAGATTTAGAAGACAATTCGCAGTGTGTAGTGCAAAGTCAAGCATTATTCAAAAATGTAAATTTAGCTAAGGAACTTGTTTTTATTAAGGTTAATTTTAGTTTTGTACCATATATAATAACTTCGTTAGAAAGTAGGAATATAAGTTTAAGAGAATCAATTAATATTGTTGAAACTTTTTCCGACAAATGCAAAAAAGTTCCCGGTGATGTAGGAAATCAAGTAAGAAGGAAACTCTAAGTTATTGTGGGAAAGAATGAAGGCTTTAAGTATTTAATGGAAGTCAAAAATATTTTTGATAGTAAACCATCCAACGAAGTAATACCTTGGCCTTATAACTTACTACCCAAATTAAAATATTGCCAGATCACATCGGTAGATGTTGAAAGAACTTTTTCTTTGTAGAAACATATTTTTACAGACAGAAGGCAAACATTTTTATTGGAAAATTTTGAAAAATATATCGTTATAAATGCATTTTATACTATTTCAGGTTGAAAATTGTACCTATTATGTTTTTCTTTTAATTTTACTTAAAATAAATAATTTTTGTAAGAATCGGCGTTTCTTTATTTCCATTTTTCCATGTTATATTCAAGGCATATAATTGCATATTTTGACAAATAAATGCATATTGTTGCATATTTCAGAGAAAAACGATGCATATATATGCGCATATTTTAACTGAATTGACGTGCATATATTCCGCCCTTTAGTAATGACACTAGATGTATGTGTGTATTCTGACACATGCATATATTCATACAGGTTCGGTCTGTTTTTACCTTGCATGCGAGCTAACAGCCCGTGTATTGAAACGAATGTTGTTGCCAATATTTATACATATGTGGGCAAGTACTGTTTAACGGAAGACGACAGACGGATACGATCATTACGATCATAAGATTCCAATATAATGTGTGCATGTTGCAGGGGTTGTTATCTTCATTTTTAGGTATTATTCCCATTCTTAAAAGAGTATCTTAAGTTAATATTATAAGAATTACTTCAGATTTATTATTTTTATGATTGAATTTAATTTGGTTTTGCTGAAGGTCTACTTGTCGGCTCTCGTATGTATATCTGTTAGGTAGGTACGATTTGGCAACTCCTTTCGTGTTATGTATGGGTAGCCGCATGCAAGATAATCGTGGGCCGAACGCGTATATGCTTTGCATATACATATATGTGTATATGTCATTAGTAAGAAAAATATTTCTTTAATATGGCGAACGCATTAGAAAACAGACATCGCTTTGATATTAATCCTATCCCAATGCATTTTCTCACTTCTGGATAACCTTCCCAAAATAAATTCAAGCTAATGTGTCAGTCAAGGCTCCATCCTATGAGTTTATTATTTAAAACTTATTAAACGCATCCCTGATTCAAGCCAAAACAAAGTCCAAATTTCTAATACGCAAAAGAATGAAAGATTATTATGAAATTAAATTAGAAAATCGTTTGAAAAAGGTGATTTTTATGTGCACTGAAAGGTCGACTCTGTGCTGATATTAATCCCATTCAAATGCATTTTCTCACTTCTGAATGACATTCTCAACACAAATTCATGTCAGAGAGTCAATTACGGTTCCTTTCTATAAGTACATTATTGCGAAATTCTCAAAACACATTTCTTATTCAAAACTTAACATTTCTAATTTCAATGCATAAACACCAAAACGAATTTTACAAATTTTTAAATAAATGTACTAACCTTGTTATCTACCTATATAAGACCATACACTAAACAGATCATTGTATAGTTGTACAAAAACCATTATTTATGTAAAATACGTGAGCTCATCATACATCTGTTCAAAACCATCCATATTTTCTGTATTCAACAATACTCAAATCTATAATGAATTATAAAATATAACAAAACTTATCTAAGTTATATAACTAAATAACAAAAAAAATAATGTATCTGTATCCTTATTTTATAAATTTACGATAAATTGTAAAATAAAACGTCCTAATTTTAAATTAATTATAAATTTAGATAGCGTATAGCCATCATGCCTTAAAATAAAATCTTCTTGCCCCTAAATAAAATAATAGTATTCCCTAAACATAGTTCAAATGGTATTATTTTTATTTGAAAAGTTCTATAAAAATGATTGTTAGAAAATTATTACAAAGTTCGTAATATACCATAATCTTAAAATATTATATGTTCAGTAAAACATTTTACGAAACTATTCTAAGTCCAATAAATTATATTGTTGAAATTTTGCTTTATTTGAAAAATATAAGTCCCTCAAATTATTTAATTTCTGTACAAATACTACATGTTTATTAATATTCTAAAGCGATTCGCACATGCCAAAGAATGCCCCGAAATGTTCCGCGCATCGTCTTTTATAAAAATCTTCCTTGATAAACATTTTCAAGCATGCCCGTTAATCGACTATTCCTACTTTTAAATACATACAGCTAACTTCATATTAACACAAATCACAAACTGCAACGTGAAATGCGTTGATGCATTAAAGAATGTATAAAGTCCAATTAAAGAAAACTTCAACATTAAAATGTGCGAATGTGTAAATTACTACTTGAACTTCATTTGATAAGGTAGGTATAGCAACAAATTTATGCACCTCTAACATCCTTTGTAAGGTTACGTGACATATTATTGCCAAAAATGTGGTTATAAATCTCTCTATTACTGTTACAATGATTTTTAAACCATTTTCGTATGTTATTTGAACCCTTAATTCTAATTTTCCTTGTCTTCTTCCTCATAGGAAACAGATGAAATATGTCCGTAATTGTTGGAATGCCTTTTCCTAAGCAAAATGATTCATGTGGGGTTTGAACAGCTTCGACCGAAAGAACATCGCCCACTTCGGGGCCCCATCATGAGATTCTACCCATTGAATGGTTTTAGGTGACACACATATCATACTGTAGGTACACATAAACAAATAGTTATCAATATCTATCTGTTATACAGGAATCATTCAATTATTAATTTTATAAATAAAATTTTAATAACATTATTACATTGTTTTTATCATTAGTGAGGCAATGTTAGAATTAACGAAAATGTATTAAGGTAACATTGACATCTCTTCACATTTTATTTTTTCAAATTCTTATAAGTCATGAATAGACAACGAAATTCCTGCAACAAATAATATACATCGATGTTGGTTTTTGCATAATATTTATATGAATGAGTTTTCGCGCGTTTTCTTAAAAAAAAATGTTTAGAAAACAATGTAAAGTGTCAATGTTGACCGACTCCCCCATCTAACTTTGTACAATGTCAATTTTAGGCAGATTTAGGGTATGTATGACATGCGAAAGGCTATGATCTTCAAAATATTTGTTCTGGATGCAAACAAATTTTTACAGGTTTAATAAACAATTAGAGCTTTTTTAGTCTCAGAAGACAATAAATTAAAATTGAAATTGTGCATTCGCCTGCTAATGATCGGGGTTTGAAAAATCTTGACAATATAGCTATTGTTTAATAAATTTAACAAAAATAAATTATATAGTAAATTACAAAATTAAATATGTATCTACTTGCCCTCAATTATGAGAACTAATTCTTAATGTTTTCTAGTGCCATAATAACAAAATACATTAAAAATTTGTTCAATAGCAAAATATTTATTCCAATTTGATACTAAATACATACTTTATTTTCGTTAATACCTGCCTTCGAGCCATTTTAATTAGATTTGTTAGTGACGCATATATACATCATCTTGACGTTCTCACAGTGAAATGGACCAAGGCCTCCTCGACTGAGTACATACATATTGAGATTATAGTAGAAGGCTTTCTTTACATAAGTTGCCATTTATAGTAAACCTCAGATACGGTCTCCATATACATATGCGTACTGTTAGTTGTACCGAGTTGGCGAGACACGATCAAATCTCAATCAGCTTGACAAAACGTACTTCAGAACAAATAAACTCTTACACAACAATGCTTAACACATTGTCCATATAACAGCTAGCGCAGATTTAATTAAAGCTGTTCTTCAATTACATATTTCAATTTAAATTTAGATATTATTATCTTTATAAGCAATCAAAAAGAAGCAGCAAATAAATATTTTAATGAAAGAACAATTTTGTAATGACTGTCGTGTTTTGCATTAACAAGCACATGACATTAATGATATATCCAAATATGGTGGAAATTATGGCTTGAAATAAAAAACAAAAATTCCTAACAATAATAAAATTAATATAACATGAGACATGAGAACCGGAAAATATGCAAACTAATTCATTAATACTCCTTTCCCACCATCCCCGTATAGTTTGTTTATTCATTGTTGGTTTTTGCGTTTTGTTATTTTGTACCTTTGCTTTATTATCTCCAGAGACTAAAATTATACTACACTTCTTTCGTAGTTGTGGTTCTCCGAGACACTTCTCACTTGTAGATCTCTTCCGTCTGCTGTATCTCCTAAAGCCATATGTGAAGGACATAACTGTTCTCTTTTGAAAGTACTTTGCCCCCACACTCGGAAAGTCAGAATTTCTGGCCTCTAAGTTTCGGAAGTTTTATCAGCTTTAAATACATCCGACATCGTGTCAAAGCCCCAGCTTAATATAAATGTAATTTGCCCCCACACTCGGAAAGTCAGAATTTCTGGCCTCTAAGTTTCGGAAGTTTTATCAGCTTTAAATACATCCGACATCGTGTCAAAGCCCCAGCTTAATATAAATGTTTGTAGTTTACGTTTAAGGTTTGCCTATTTACGCCCTAAATTTTGCATAATGAAATAGTTAGTGAAGCATACAAAAACCATATAGAAAAAAACACTTTTAGTTATTCCCAAAATTTTCTAATATTCCAGGCAATTTTTCCAATTTTTCTTTCCCTACAAACCTGATTTGGATTATTACGAACATTTGAAAAAAAGATTCTATAGAAGAGCTATGAACAATAGTCTCGACAAAACAAATATATGTTAGGTTAGTAAAATAGAAAAATAAATTTATCTTTTTCTCTTACAACTTTTCCAAAACCATAACCAACAAAACAAAAAAAGAATTACGCATATCCATCGTTCGAATTGTGGGTTATGGTCTTAATCTTTAGAATTTCTGAAGAAACTAAGTAAATAAAAGAAACGACATGCGGTAATAGTAAGAGTCGACGGCGATGTTTCAAAAGTCACATCAAGAAAATGAGGTGTAGATACCACACATCACTCTTACATGTACGTCCGCTCCGAATTCTTACAACAAAAGTTGTTCCAAATTATGTTTTAAAGACATTATGCTGTCCAACTTTTTAATTTTTTATTATACAAAAATTATTTCAAATTTAAATCTAAATACGTCCATAAGATTTTCCATTTTCATCACGAATTTTGTTTCAAATGCAGTTCTAAAAACTTTTGCTCTTGTAATAAATCTGTATAAAATGTATAATTCGCTAGATATTTGCAGTATGAGATAATGTATACTCTCAACATATCTGTCAAAAAAGCATGGTTGCGAGATATTCGCAAAAATCTGTTTTTAGATATGAGTAAAAGACCTAATTCCGGTAGGACTTTCAAAAAACTTTATTTATAATTTTGTACCCAAATTCACTATTGAAAACTTTTGTTATGTTTAGAAATTTTTCTAAATTTAGTAATTGACGAGATATTGGTAAAAATTGATATCCTCACTGAAGTAAACTAATACTTCCTGTCTATCAATCTCTCTGAAAATCTAACCAGATCATAAAAAGAGAATTATGTTTTTAAATATATGGTTTGGTTTATAACTTCAGCAGTTTGGCCATTATTATTGGCAGAGATAGAGAGGGGCGGGCTCCCTCCTCCGGATATATAAAGATAGGGGGAGAGAGAGGGGGGAAAAGGGAAGAATGCTCAAATGCACGGAAGATTAAATGATAAGGTTCGCCATTTTAACTCAGACCTAAGGAGCTAACATAATGCGCATTAATTATAGGTGTTATTAACAGAGCGCTACTTTAAAACAAAAGGGCCCAATTTAAGCATATATGTGGTAATGCTGGATTATAAATGAAGTAGCGACAAATACGGAATTAAGATACAAACAGGTAATTTTGCTGAATCGCTCATTTACTACTGATTAAATAGAATTAATCTAGTCAAACTTCTAAATATGTCTGAGAAAAACCAAGAGACCATTGTAGCTTTGGGTTTTTTCAGGAATGTGTCTTCCTAAATTAAAAATTAATTTATGAGATTGTGCTGGTGGTGTAATAGTTGAACATTCATCAACAGTCTCCAGTTTTATTGTCAAAGACGGTACTACATTGCTCCCTTTGTACATAATCTTCATCTCTGAAGTGTTCTGAGCAAACATTTATTCGTTTTACTAGCTTTTTAACACTACACGACATTTTAATATGGATATTTATATAATTAAGGTCCAATCTAAAACTTTATTTACAACCTATCTACTGCTTAACCTCGTGTTTTATCCACATGATTCACAAAGAACAAGTCTATTTTAAAAATACATTTAAAAGTCAGAAAAAAAGGCGCATTAATTTAATGCATATACAGTGTGTCAATAAAGTAAGGAACACCCTAAATATCAGCTTTAAAACATATCTCTAGCAAAAACGCTCAGACACGTATTTTTTTTATTTTTGAAGGCGCATTTTCTTAGATTAAATTGAAGTATACTGGGTTATCAAAAAAGAAGATATGACGTTACCATGTGTTTTTTTAAATGGAATATCTTGTATATTTTTAAGAAAATCAAAAGAGCTTCTCATGAAGATTTCAACGATATATGAGTTGTTGGGGATATCTTTAATATTTACTTATAGAAATTGAAAAAACACTTTTGGTGAAACAACGTCATAAAATAATTACAATAGAGTTTAACTTGTTTATTTTTAAATCTAAAACAAAAATTTACTTAAGTAAATGTTCAAATTGCTGCCCGTTCACAATCTGACAGTAGCCTAGGCGAGAAATAAACTCATTCTGAACATTGCTGATTACATCTGGCGTGATTCTTCGGATCTCTTGGCGTATGCGTTCTTTTAAATCATTAATATTTTGAGGTCTATTTACATAAACTTTGCTTTTTAGGTAACCCCACAGGAAGAAATCTAGTGGTGTTAAGTCAGGGGAGGGAGCTGGCCACTCAACAACCCCCACGTCTGCCAATCCATCGGTTATTAAAAATCAAATTTAGGTAGTCACGCACAGGTCGAGAATAATGAGGAGGTGCCCCATCTTGTTGGAACCAGATTTCATTACTAGGACTGTCAGGGGTATTTGGATCAGGATAAAGTTCCACAAGCGCAGGAAGAAGCTCTAACTGTAAAAAATCCAAATAGATATCCCCATTTAAATTTCCATCAAAAAAGAAAGGTCCTAAAATCCAATTTTTTAGTATTCCAGCCCAGACGTTCACCTTCTGAGGGTGTTGACATCGAGCTTCATGCATCCAGTGAGGATTATGTTCTGTCCAGTATCTACAATTTTGTCGGTTAACTGTTGCGTTTAAAGAAAAAGTTGCCTCATCTGAAAATAAAATGTTTCTAGCAAACATTTCATCACGTTCACAAAGTATTTGCAAGTTTTCTGAAAACTCCAAACGGCGATCAAAATCATCTTCCGACAATTCATGGACAAGATGCACTTTATAAGGATGATGTTTCTGCTTATGCCAAATTTTTCTAACAGTCTCATGGCTGCAATTAAAGTTTAAAGCTGCTTGACGAGTAGCACAATTCGGATTATCTTGCACTGTCAAAAGAACATTTAACTCAGTTTCATCATCCACTTTTGGTCGCCCAGTTTTAGGTAGATCCCTAACATTTCCGTACTCCTCATACTTTAGAAGTATTTTACTTACAGTTGAGCGAGTTATTGGTTGCCGATTAGGATGCGCTGCATTAAATAGTTCGCAAACTTCCACTGTACTCCTTCTTCGGTCACCATAACCAATCATCATAAGAATCTCAATCCGTTCTCTCTCACTTAGACCCATTTTTATAAAAATTATTATATTATTATTATTATAATAATTAATTATTATGAAACAAGCAAGGCCAAACAAACTAACGGTGATTAGTCACTGTCTAATTAGATAAGACGTCACCTTCCATACTGACAATTCTGTCATGACAACGTTCAAAGATTAAAATTACCAAAAATTATCATGTAGTTCCACCAAAAGTGTTTTTTCAATTTCTACAAGTAAATATTAAAGATATCCCCAACAACTCATATATCGTTGAAATCTTCATGAGAAGCTCTTTTGATTTTCTTAAAAATATACAGGCTATTCCATTAAAAAAAACACATGATAACGTCATATCTTCTTTTTTGATAACCCTGTATACTTCAATTTAATCTAAGAAAATGCGCCTTCAAAAATAAAAAAACACGTGTCTGAGTGTTTCTGCTAGAGATATGTTTTAAAGCTGATATTTAGGGTGTTCCTTACTTTATTGACACACTGTATAATACAGGAATGGTACCTATATCCACAAACCAAGAAAAAAGAACACAACCTAGACAAATTCAACAAACCCCTCTGGCGATGTCAAAACAAAGGTTCAAAATGGCGACAATTGTGCTTAAATTGGATGCGCACTGGTATGAGAGCATTTTCTCCTTCTCTGTATCTGTGATATAGAGAGACAGATATTTTACCAAAATCACTATTTGGACTTCAAAATATGGATATCTGCAAAAAACTCGAGGTCAAAAATGTCCATCATCACAATATTTCCATATACTGTGTACAAGAAAGTCAAAAGAAAAAGAAAAGCTACTACATATTTAGACCTCTATTTACATTATTCCACAATATGAACGATATTTTAATTAGATTTGATATCTCTGATTGGTTACAGAAACCCGTAGTTTCTATAAAGGCATATGAGCAGCATAAATTACAAAAATATATTATTAATCAATGCTGGCGCCAATGTATTGCTTTAATCGCTGCTGAAAAAATGAAATTCCCACTCTTTTACTTTCTTATGTATATACATACGTATTAAATCGACATATCGATATCTAGTTAGCATGTCGACGCTTGAAATGTTACTTCCTCCACTAGTTTACCTGTGATTGTTGGCGTTCAACTTTTGCAAAGATCTATACTAGGATTAAGTTCATGTCTACGTAATGCCAATATACATACATTACATATATCGTTAAGTGGCACTTGTAGATTTTAAGATAAGATAGGATGCAATATATTTTAATGTGGAATCGTACACCCATACATAAATGATTTATTGTATAACTACATGTATGTTGTTACAATCCATATACAATTTGTTTACTTTACATATTCGATAAACAATAATAAATAATAATCATTGAACATCGTATTGTAAGCAGTGTAATATATCTCTCGGTACTATATACTATTTCAAAACAAGAAACAATATGTACTGTATTATGCTACAGTTGGCAACACCGACAGTTTTTACAATTAATCTGTCAAATATTTTGCTATTAGCAGATATTCGAAGAAAAGGAAATGACAACGGGCATGCAGCTGATGCAGTGTAGAAATTAAGTACCTATGTACAATCGCGAGCATGAAAAACGGGCCATGTCTCAATACCAAAATACCAGAATTTCATCTATGTGCAGTAACCGTTGAAATGTCATTATTGTATGTACTGTCATTACTCCATCACACATTCAAAATACCACATGCCCCTTATTGGACAGAATTAAAATTTTGGAAAGAATTGCAAAGGGATGGTCGAGAAGGCAAGTTGCAGAAGAGTTTGGAATTGGTAAGAGTACTGTTTCAAGAATAGTAATACAATGGAATCGGTCAAGTAGAATTGAAAGGAGAAAGGGTACTGGTCTAAAAAGGATACCTACTGTAGAACAAGATGCGATAACCTCCTTTTATGTCGGCCATTAAAGCAATTGAGGTAGCAAACTTTCCCGGATCGATTCACATAAGAAGGCGTCGATTGAAACAAAGTCGTTTAAGAAATTCGGCGGTTACTCAACAAATTTTATTAAATTATCGACATAAAGACGAAATTGTAGGATTTGTTTTTCAATTTATTACCAGAGATCAACATCTTTGAAATAAAGTTGTTTTTACGGACGAAAAAGTATTTCAATCTACTCAGAGTACCATGATCAGAGTTTATAGACCCAGCAGTACTCCATATGCGGAAAATATGTAAATAAACAAAACAAGAGTGGACGTTTTTCGGTTAATACGTGAGGCTGGATATCTAGAAGCGGAATTTTTTGTTTTATGGCATAGAGAAGACAGATTTGATAGTGCTGAATATATGAATATAGTGCAATATGTTATGACTGATTGGTTTGCGGAAACTAACATTCTCATGTTCTCAACCGGCCGAGCAATAGCCCGAATTTACACATTATAGAGAATGTGTTGGATGTGCCAATGAGGAACAGTCAAAAACAGCACGTGCGACCTCGAAATAAACACGAACTATTGAAAATCGTGAACACAGCATGGGAAGACATATCAAACGATTATATTGATATATGAATATATACAACATAGACTAGTGTTATTTATTGCTGGAAATGGAGCTATAACATAATATTAATATAACATGGAAGTTTGTGTACCTAATTATAAATATTTCCGTTGTAGTAATATTATTAGCCATTTTATAAAATATTTAGTAAAGCTACAATAAGTATGTAGGAAGTTTTGATTAGAATGCAATAATCTAAACTCAGACATATAACTTTAGAACTGTCATTGAATATCATTTAAAGATAGACAATATCTATGTAAAATAAGTGTCCCATTTCTCGTGCTCGCAACTGTACATATACAGGATGTAACAAAATTATAAAATAATAGCTGTAAGTTTTATTTCGAAAAATTATTAAGAGATGTATTAAAAAAAAAGGTGCTTAGTTTAATATTGTGCTTATTTTGACAATTTTGTCTGTTCATATCTTCTGTTATTTTGTTGGTATGACAACATGCTTTGTTTTTTTAAATAGCATCCTGGATGCTTTTTAGCGATTATAAATAAGCGTGATTTTCTATACTCACAAAAATCATATGATTTATTATTACGAAAATAGAATAAATTTGAAGAAAAGAACTAAAAGTTACTGAAATAGTGAGAAAAAAGAACGAAAAACAAAAATACTTTAACGCAAAAATAACTTCACTTAAGCAAATGTTGAAATAAGCCACCATTACAAAGCGATTGATTTTTATTTAGAATATTACGACAAAGAAAGACAATAGGAAGTGATCTTTGTCTTTTCCAAGAATAAATAAAAGAGGTCTTACAATACCCTCTTCGCTGTTGGCCTCCAGTCTCCCAATCCTCCGAGTCTGCAACTGGAATTTCCTGGCAAATCAATACTCTTATGAAAGCATGAATAAAAACGTAAAAATAAAAATTTCGTGCATTTCATTGATGTGCACTTTGAGGTAGTCAAACCTCAATATCTCAAGAATGAAAAAAGATATAATTTTCAACTCTATGTTTATTAAAGTTCCTTTAATGAGCTTTAATTTTATGTATAAAGTGACACATATTTTAAATTTTTATTTTAATATTCAATTTAATTAAAGATTTAAATTTTAATTTCTCAAAATACGACAATTTTAAAATTCCGAAAAATCACAAAATTAGTTTGTATTAAGCACTTACTTCTCCCCAAGTTTCATCAATGAATGATACATGGAGAAGAAAACTGTGTCACAGTGAATTTTGCTTTTTATGTTGGTACATACTCTAATTTTGTCAAATTCTATATCATTAGCATTGTTAATTGTTAAATAAAGCTTTCATACAAATTTCATTTTCAAATCCCCTTTTGTGTTAAGAGATTTTTAGCTTGCATTACCTGATAATTTCGAGCGTTGAACATACTAGCTATCTTTCTTATACTCCTACTGTCAGGTAATAGAGTTAATATAGTCCTCTGAGTCGTATTTTTGCAATTGTTGTAGGCATGTATTAAGTAATTTATCATATCGTCTTTTGAATCATCCTCTTCATCAGAGGAGTTAGCATTTATAAGTTTTATTTTTAGCCTTTCCTTGAGAATACCTCCGATATATGCATCTTTTTGTCGATTGGAGATTCACCTAGATCCTTCAGTGCATCATTCAATGATTTCAATGATCCATTTAATGATAAAACATCTATATTGTCATCATATTATCTATCACAACTCATACATTTAGATTTACCTTACCTTAGACTTACCTTTGAACGTTATTTTATACAACCTCCACATACTTTTGAATTATCAGGAATTTCTGGTACCAAAGAACTAATCAATGGCATAACACTTCTTAATCCTTTTCTCACATGAGAATGGGAAGATATTTTTAATGATCAGAGTGACAAGTTCAGAAATTTATTAAGATACCAACAACAGTTCTAATAGATCATAGCAAAAATATAGTGTAATAAGATAAAAGTGATCTTACTAGAAATAAGCTTAATGCTACACTCACTGAACAGAAATGATGAGTCATGCCTATGCATGACTCATCAAAATAGATTGCTGCTAGCATGCTTCAACAGGCAAACTCATGCAGCCTATTTCACTATTTGTCTTGAAAGAAAGTAGGGGAGTATATAGAAGAAAAGATCTAGACTGGCAATCAGTATACTGTCAATATCTTACAAAAACAAATAAATAAACATGTGGAAGTTGTAGTAGATCAAAAGAGACCACTATTGTTCATATAAAATGAATTTTAATTCCCTACATTCAAAAGATTTATTTTATTAATGCATTCTGCCTAAAATTTTATTTTCCAAACATTATCTTTAAAATTTAAAATTTTCTCACACACAGTCAAAATAAGTGAAACACCTCCAAATTCTAAGAAATTTGATGTTACTGTTTGTAAATTAAGACATAAATAATAGTAGTTTATACAACGAGTCAATAATGACAGTTATTATTCCCGAGAGCTGAATTTACTCAGCTCGAGGGAATAATAGTCATTATTGCGAGTTAGTATACACTACTTTATCGACGACTAACTGAAAATTACTAAAAAAAATCAAAATAAGTAAACGAAAATGTCAGATTACTATATCAATATGACGTTTGATGGTTAGGCAGTCAGTAAAATGGCCGGACTTGTCTATCGTTACTATGACAACGTTAGGAACGTTATGTTCTTATTGGCGGAATGCAGTGAATAATGGTAACGTTATGGCCCATTATATGTTCTTATTGGCGGAATGCAGTGAATAATGGTAACGTTATGGCCCATTATTCACTGGTCGCATTTCATTATTCCCTACGGGTATTATGAGTGTTATTATTAGCCAATATTGATTAATATAATACATACTTTATTGTTTAGTCGTCGATAAAAGATTTAAATCACTATATAGTAAGAAAATTCATAGTAGAAAATAGAACTTACGTGAAAGCTGCATTTACCAAGTAATAATATAAGATTAACAATGCTAATGATATACGATTTGCCAAAATTATACTCATGTATATAAAAAGCAAAATTCAGTATGATGAAACTTTCTCATCCATATGAAAATTATCCTCCCTGTATCACTGGATCCCGTGATGAACCCAAAACAAAATTCGGGGAGATGTAACACATCAGTGAAAACTGATTTTGCAATTTTTTTTCAAAATTTTAAAGATGCTGGATTTTGAGAAATTAAGGTTTAAACATTTAATTAAACCAAACGGACATACGTATAAGAAAGTAGTGTGGTGCCCACACCTCAATTTTTGTAAGAAAAGTGTAGCAAAAACTAACATATCTCGATTTCCCAACTTGTCTGTCAAGTTTTGACTAACAGAAATATAATAATAAATATTGGAATTGATAATCTTACAAACTGTATTTCAATCAAAATAGATATGTTGAATAATTACAATTTGTCTTGGGATATTTATTTCATAGATTCATTTATAGTTTTCAAATTTGCATAAATCCGTTTCGTAATTTGAAGAGATTTGTCTAGTTAATATACTTTGGACTTCATTAATATATTCAAATGGCCAGAGACTACATAGATAACATGTCTTTGTTTCAATTTATTACATTAGAATGGCAGAACACAATACAAGTTCAAGTACCTACATGTGGAATCAATTTGTAATGTAATTCGGAATCGTTGCTCAAAATTGTTCAAAATCCCATCTTTGCAGGAATTATGCACAAAATTTAAAAACAAACGTGGATTTGGTATTAAAAAGACAATCAGAATAGAAATATTGGAGTACAAGAAATACGATTGATTTCTAAAAACGATAAAATAATATTCCAGATAAATTTAAATACATATCATACTGAATGTGATACCTGTGTGTATATAAGAATGCCTAACTCAAAGGTTTTTAAATTTTATCAGAATTCTACCACCGCAATCACGATAAAACAAAAAAAAATCTTAAAAGTGTTTGTATGTGTAATGTGTAAAATCAATTTAATTTTAATTTCTGTTTGATAAAAGAGACCCATAAAATAAAATAAATAAATTAAAAATATATCAGAATCATACACCCTCCGTAAACGAGTATATAAAAATGATATTTTGTATAAAGATAATATAAAAATCAAGATTATTTTATTTTAAAATAAGGAATAATAAATTGTGATGGAATAAATAACAGTTATTAATCAATTCTAAAAGGAATTTCTGTGTAAAACTTGTATAACCATCCTCATTTTAAAGTTGAAATGTGACAGACAGTCAAGTAGATATATACATACAGCAAGAGCGCGCGAGGTATGATCACCCGATGGTATACGTAAACTCGCATCTAAACGTGGTCCGATAATACATATTAGAGTAACGGCACAACATACTAGCATTGCCTGCTCATATTCGAACTCATAGTGATCTGATTATTTTTTTGCAGATTGACAAAAAGAACAAATTAAATTCTCTCTTTAAGTGATGACGATTGCTTAGATAACTAAGTCGATAATAACGCGAAGATTGTAATACTTATAACGTAATTATGATTATCCTAATGAAATTAAATAATAATGTAGTTGTGTACAAAGTTATAGCAGTACAACTGGGTTTT
Source organism: Amphimallon solstitiale (assembly GCA_963170755.1). Taxonomy (NCBI): domain Eukaryota; kingdom Metazoa; phylum Arthropoda; class Insecta; order Coleoptera; family Scarabaeidae; genus Amphimallon; species Amphimallon solstitiale. The sequence continues at coordinate 95,926,896 of OY720680.1, forward strand.
AGAATGAAATAAAAACAACCCGCCTGAAATATCTGCAGAATAAACTAAGATGTCTAGAGAAAAATAAATAAATAGAAATTTCATGGTAAAAAAAAAACTATAAATAAGTATAACAGGAATACCATAAAATAACATAAAAACGACCCTTGAAATAGAAATTAAAATTAGAGATTCTCTCCAGTAAATATAACGAAATAACAACTCTGGAAAAATAAATCTATATATCTATATCTGGCGAACACAGCTAGCGGAGATCATTTGCCGAATATACGTCCGAAGAATATCGACTAGCATCGGGTGATCATACCCCGCGCGCTCAAGCTGTATATATGAATTATAACGAATATTCAGAAAACTCCGGAGTTAAGTACGTTATGGACAAAGAAATGTTTTCCATACTTCAGACAATAAATCGTCTAAAATGTTAAATCGTAGCTAATAACACACATAACGCATTTGTGGTTAAATTGTGTTTTCGAAATCGTCAAAATGAATGGACAATGGAAACACTCCATTCAAAATAATTAAGATGACTTTTCCATCCATTTGTGAATGGTTTTCAGATAGTTTTAAATATAAACTCATAGACAACACTTTCTTTCCAGATGGAGCAATGTTTTATGTTAGTGGATAAGGTAGTTAACGAGACGTTAGCATGTGGAGTAATACAAAGGCCAATAATTTTTATGTTGGAGCTCCTCGCAGAAAGTAGTGTTTGGTGAGTTATAAGTAAAGGGCGGAATATATGCACGTCAATTCAGTTAAAATACGCGCATATATATGCATCGTTTTTCTCTGAAATATGCAACAAAATGCATTTATTTGTCAAAATATGCAATTATATGCCTTGAATATAACATGGAAAAATGGAAATAAAGAAACGCCGACTCTTACAAAAATTATTTATTTTAAGTAAAATCAAAAGAAAAACATAATAGGTACAATTTTCAACCTGAAATAGTATAAAATGCATTTATAACGATATATTTTTCAAAATTTTCCAATAAAAATGTTTGCCTTCTGTCTGTAAAAATATGTTTGTACAAAGAAAAAGTTCTTTCAACATCTACCGATATGATCTGGCAATATTTTAATTTGGGTAGTAAGTTATAAGGCCAAGGTATTACTTCGTTGGATGGTTTACTATCAAAAATATTTTTGACTTCCATTAAATACTTAAAGCCTTCATTCTTTCCCACAATAACTTCGAGTTTCCTTCTTACTTGATTTCCTACATCACCGGGAATTTTTTTGCATTTGTCGGAAAAAGTTTCAACAATATTAATTGATTCTCTTAAACTTATATTCCTACTTTCTAACGAAGTTATTATATCTGGCACAAACCTAAAATTAACCTTAATAAAAACAAGTTCCTTAGCTAAATTTACATTTTTGAATAATGCTTGACTTTGCACTACACACTGCGAATTGTCTTCTAAATCTAAAACTATGTCTTTAATGGCTTCAAAATGGTCTGCGTAGAATATCGCGGCCTTAATCCATGTTCCCCATCGAGTAATTACGGGCTCTGGAGGTAAACAAACTCCTGGCAATTTCTCTCTATAGATCTGCACTCTTAGAGATGCTTTCAAAAACACTTTCTTTACATTTGAAATTAATTTGTTCACCAAGGGATATGCTGTTCTAATAATTTCTGCAACTCTGTTTATCCCGTGTAAAAGACAAGTGACATGTACCATATTGGGATAAAATATTTTTAAGTTTTGGCCTACTTTAACCATATACGGCGCTGCGTCAGACAAAAACACTAAAAACTTCTCTACTGGAACTGGATTTGGTAAAAAAAAATTTGATAGAGACTGCTGAATAAATCGAGTTACGGTCTCATTATTTGTTTTGTCTAACTGTTTAGAAGATATTAAATATGGTTTCCCTGGCTCATTTTCTTGAAGCCCTCCAATCATAAGATGTGCGATATATCGACCACATGAGTCTGTGCTTTCATCAACAATAATATAAAAATGTTCATCTCCCAGTGTAACTTTAATTTCTCCCATTACGGTTTCGTATACTGTTTGCACATTCTTCTTTCTAAGTGTGGATTCGTCAGGGATGTTTTGATTACAATATTTTTGCAAAAAATCTCTGAATTGTGTATTTTGCAGTTTCTTCAAAGGTATATTTGCTGCAACTAAAGCTTTGCATAAGTCTTGATGAAACACCTCCTTTTAACTCTTTGGTTTGACATTTTGAAATGCGGTTTGCACACACTGCTGAACAGGCACTGATTTATTTTTCTGCAACTTAGCTTTATGCATAGCTGTTTTCAAGTGTTGATCAATTTGGAACTTCTTTTCACAAACAATGATTTTGGCACAAACTTTGCAAAACACTTTATCCCCACTAAACTCCAACTCAGGAAAATTTTTAATCCACGAAGCGGCTTTCGGCATTTTAGGCGTTTGAAATAAAATATTTTCGAAATCACTCTTTTCACACTGGAATCTATCGACAAACTAAACTATACAATATAAATATAAAAGAATAGATCACATCTGCTCTCCATTAGGCAAGCTGATTACTTGGAAATTCCTAAACAGGGTCGCACTTAATCTTTTCATAAAACGAAAAACATAAAAATATGCACACAAATTTTATTTTTGCCGAAATATGCAATTTTTTGTGAAATTTGTTAAAATATGCAAAATATGCAAATATATGCACTTTGCATATATTCCGCCCTTTAGTTATAAGTAATTGGGTCCAATTTGCTATAATAGTATTTTGACTACAGAAAGATATCGACAAGAAATACTTTTGGGTTTAGGAATGACTAGCTTTGAATTATTTTCAACAAAATACTTGAGCTTACAGAGAGTTTAGAAATCGTTTAATTACTTTGAACAGCGAACATGAATTTCATTCCAAGGATTCATTAATATGTTTTAACGTTGATTGAAGGAATATATAAACATGCGTAACGCTATACTAAAATTGCGTGTGTTTCCGTTAAGTCGTCCCGCAAACCCTTTGCCGAGAAACATCATGGCTGTCTCGGGCTGTTTCGAATCTCGAACCCAAACGAGTGATGCAGTCGCTATAGATCTCGGATCCAGTTTTGGCTACGCTCAGTGCTATGTAGTGGCGCATCTTTATGTATTCCTTCAATCAACGGTTTTAATGAAACCTCTTCAATATCCGCAGAAAGTTGGTGTTTGGTGAGCTATAGGTACAAGAAGGACTATTGATCCGATTTAATTTGGGTTAATAGTACCTACTTTGACTGCAAAAGGATATTTCAAACCATTTAAAAAAAATTGTAGTATCTAAAATATATGTGATACTTTTATTTGATATGTATATAAAAAATACAATTAAGTTATACTAATAAAGCCCAAAATAGAGGAACTAACCAGTTGTACTTTATCATATTACATAATATTCCATCTCGCATTGAATCAATTGAAAATTGAGTTTGGAACAGGTGTAGCATAACGTTTAATAAATACTTATGATATATACCGATTTGATAATAACTGTTTTTCCAAATAAATGCAGAGATGTGAAACAAAATCTTTCCTAAATGTCTTTTAAATTTTTTTTATCAAGAATATAGAGAAGATATCTAAATGGTTTGTTATAGCCAAGTCACAAGAAAATATGGGAAAATTACAAAATAAATGGAAATAAATACCTTCGATGGGATGCAAGTGCCTCTATATTTTACAAAATGACAACATGTCTTATCAAATAGACTATAGCAATAATTGATTAATATTATGAAACTCTGTTGTATTACCTGTGTCTAGGATATAGTTTCGAAATCAACCGGAGACTATGAGGAATTTTGTCTGAAGTCGTTGATTGAAATATATTTAATTTATTAGTACTAGGTCTAAGAATACTTCCTTTTTCTCGCTTCAACAATGTCAGTGACAAACGCTGCTTCTTCTCGAGCTCTAGAATCTAAGCTAGCGCATTCGTTAATTTTTTACATTTGGCACATGAAATATGACCAAGTCAAAATATGTAGGTAATCTTCTATTCTACATACATAGTGCAAGCAAGTAACAAGTATATTTCGTCCACAGTTAAAATTACTTGCAACAATTATTAGAATTGCAACTTCTGCTTTTATAGCCATATGTTTTTACTGAAAATTATTATGTGTTGAGCTTATAAAAACCAGAATTATTTAAATTTGTTGCACTTAAAGAAAACATTACACAATCATTAATTTAATTAATATTAAATATACAGGGTGTTTAAAAAAGATGCGGCAATATTAAAGGGGTTGATTGTCCAGGTCATTTTATACAAACAAGTTTATAATAAACAAGGAAATTTAATTAAAAGAAAGAGTAAAAATTAGATTTCACCAAGACGGCATTAAAGATCATAATGAAATTTTAGGCGTGTTATTTTTCAAGAAAAAAATAGGACGCCGCTGATTTCTATTTATTATTTGTTTCTATTCTTTGTTTAATTGTGAAGAAAAAAGCTCTCTTAACTTTCTATCATACGACGTACACATTTTAGTGCATGTACATTTATTACAGAATTTTTTTTTTAAATAACAAGGGTTTTATTTAAGGACAAAAACAAATATTTTACCATACCAACAATTTTAGCAAGCAAAAATTACAATAACTGTGCAAAGTGACCACCTCGAGCTCGGATGCAAGAATCCAATCTTCTCCTCATCGACTGGCGAACTCTGTCAAAAACAACAGGATCGGTTTCAATTGAGTTGCACCCAGCAATGATTCGATTTCTTAAGTCTTCTACGTTTTCCAATGGAGTAGCGTACACCAATAACTTCAAATGGCCCCACAGGAAAAAAATCCAGGGGATTTAAGTCCGGGGATCGTGCAGGCCATAAGTGTGGTCCACCTCGGCCAATCCAGCGATTTCCGTATGCTTGTGTTAAGAAATCACGAGTTACTTGACTAAAGTGGGCTGGTGCGCCATCGTGCATATACCACAATGCATCTCCAATTGCTAATGGTACGTCCTCCAGAAATCCAGGGAACGTGTTTTCCAAAAAGTTGCGATACACCTCTCCGGTTAGTCTCCTTGGTAAAAATACTGGTCCAATTAGGCAGTCACCCACAATCCCAAGCCAAACGTTCAAAGAAAACTGATGTTGAAAACGATTTTCAACAATTTCATGTGGATTTTCGTCACACCATACATGGTTATTATGGAAATTGCGTATTGCATTTCTTGAAAAATTCGCTTCATCGGTGAACAGAATCAACATCAGGAATTGAGGGATTTGAACCATTTTCTGCAAAAGCCATTGACAGAATGCAATGCGAGGAGGAAAATCAGCAGGAAGTAATGCTTGAACGCGTTGTATAAGGAATGGGTACAACAAATTTTCCTTCAGAATGTGCCAAATAGTCCCAGCAATTCGTCAGCAATTTTTCGAGTAGAAGTACCTCGATCTTCTTCAATCATGTCTAGCACATCCTCTTCCAGCTCTACCGTTCTTGCTGTCCTTGGCCTTCCTGCTCCTCCATTTCGTCTTAGTGTGCCTGTTTCATAATGACGCCAATGAATATTTTCGGAAGTTTTTCTATCAGGAGCAATACGGCCAGGAAATCTTTCAGTATACAACCGCTTAGCTTCTAATGCATTTCCATCAGCAAGTCCATAAATGTAGTGCATGTCGGTCATCTCTGCAATTGTATAGCGATTCATGATAAGGAAATTCAACAAATTCGACACATACAAAATTATTAATCATATGTCATTCAATATGTCAGTGAATAAAACAGGACTGTTTTAAAATATTTTTGTAAGCATGATAAATGTACATGCACTAAAATGTGTTTTTTTTTTACTAAAAAACGTTACGTCGTACGATAAAAAGTTAAGAGAGCTTTTTTCTTCACAATTGAACAAAGAATAGAAACATATTTTTATTTTTAGAGAAATCAGCGGCGTCCTATTTTTTCTTGAAAAATAACACGCCTAAAATTTCATTATGATCTTTAATGCTGTCTTGGAGAAATCTAATTTTTACTGTTTCTTTTAATTACACTTCAATACGCTGTAGATCGGTAACGAAGCGTTTGTGGATCTTGTTTATTATAAACTTTTTTGTATAAAATGACCTGGACAATCAACCCCTTTAATATTGCCGCATCTTTTTTAAACAGCCTGTATAAAGGTGATATCATATGCACAGTTTTTGCTGTTGTACTGGCGAAGACATAGCCCAACTGAGTTTGTTTACATTCATGTTCATTTGGCACCATTAAATTTTAAACCAATCTTTTCATTTTTAATACTGGATTCAATGATTTAAAACTAACATCATTTCGATGAGTGGTCCTACCCTATAATTTTATTAAAACGATTTTTCTTAATTGCTCTCTTTTCCAAAATAAATAATTACTTTAGCAATCAATTCTTTTTTCTGCTCTTTTAAGCTTTTAGTCATATCTTTGAGTTACAAAACAATTAATTTGCAAAATATATGACATTAGAATTTAGAAATTAGAATCAGTTTTAAAGATTGTCAAATTATGAACGAAATGACAGCTCTTGCAAATGCTAGGCAACACAACAATATTTTCAGATACGGCACTGCTGTGAAATATAAATACAGTTTAATTCGAAAAAACATTATCCCTTCGTCATAATTTACCATGGTATGATTCAAATCAATACTTTTCAGTTATAAATACTGAAAACTATAAAATGAATATGAGTTTATAACAATTTTTGGATTTCAGGTTGGATTGATATTCAATCCATTATATGTAATTAGATAACCAATCTTTTATTATTCATTAAAAATATTATAAATTCAACAACTTTTTAATGTACTATATTTATTATATGGTAAAATACAAATGATAATAGAACTTCATTGCGAATTAACGTCGCTACAAAAAAAAAGGAATACAAGTGATTTACATCAAATACTTGCCGACACAAAATTAATTTTTTTATTTGAAAAGTATTTTTATAGTGCATTTGTCACTGTCTTTATTATTACTGCTGTTTGAATTACTACTCATTATGTAGTTATCGATTTTACAATCTAAACGTATTTCTCTACAATTGGCACGAAACCTGACACTCAACCAGCATGTATTACAATAATATATCACTTGCCATAACCCTCTCAGGTTTACGAATAGTTTGCGAATCATTTTCTTGCCAAGACATGATTGTACTGTTTCATTCAGAAATATCACTTTTTGCCTGAAAAAAGGAAAATCACAATTTTCCAAGTAATTCTTTAGAAATAATAATCTCATCTGGGCTATGTTAGATCATTTCACAAATGCTTGCGAATATCCATTTTTTAAATTTAAATCCAATATTTCGAGTACCTACCTGATTTAAACTGCCTCTAATTAACAAGATGTGATTTTCGGCAATTTTTGAATTTTTTCTAATAATAAGCATTTTTAGGTCTTACTTTGTAAATACATTGTGTATAATGTATTTAGAATACCCACTCATTTTACAGCATTTTCAGTTTTCGTTTTTTACAGAGCCTTATCTTCACTGGGCTAGATAGAACAGCATTATTTATTGGTCGGGCTTTAATTCATTTTATTGTAGCTCCGGGGCATCTCGCGCGACTGCCCCGTCTGTATTAGAAATCGAGTGATGAAACTGGCGCGGGTAGCGTGCGTATATATGTAGGCGGCGGGGCACTACTCTATGGTGCCGGGTCCGGGTGGCGGTCCAGTATGTAATATACAGCGGTGAGTGTATGTTGTAATTTCTATCGGTGCAAATGCAACTATGAATTGCGTTAGTAACATTATTAAGACAGAATTAAAAAATCTAGGTCTCCCTAGACCAAATTTATTGATTAAACTAGAAGATCACAATTTGAAAACTAATAAAACCGTGACGAGAAAATTCAACAGAAGCTCTTACAGTTTATCAGACTGGTTGTGTGGGTGTAATGTACAAAATGCTTTTTTCTATTTCGGTGCTATAAAGTTCACTTTACGACACCCGTTTCGGTTGCAAAAGTATTTCTTTATCGCACGCTATTGTTTTGACGTTGGTAAAAAAAAAAATGGAACCAAATTATATTTAAATGTCAAAATGTAAGCCTTTAACGTAACAAACATGTGCAATAGAAGTTGTACAAAGAATAAAAAGCACACATGCTAACATTTTATTTACTAATTAACAATATAAATTGTTAAGCAGAGTTGGATGATAAGTTTTCTGATGCTACTATTGTAATTTACTTCCAAGGTTGAATAGTACAACTCTTATAAAAGTTTGTTATTGATAATATGTCTAGACTATGTTGGCGAAAGATTTCGTAATTTGTCTTCTGCTATTTTGCGAATCTCTGGGGACGTGCAAAATAGAAAAAATCAAGTGAAGGGTGTTTTTCTACATTGAAGAGAATAAAAATATTTTCTAGAAATACCATGCGGGAAAGCAGACTATGTGCCTTAGCAATGTGTTCCATTGAAAAACAATTACTGACATCAATACCAAACTTCAATGAATGAGTTATTAATCATTTTGCTGATCGTAAGGAACGGCGCATGGATTTTATTTTCAAACAAGTTAATTAAATAGCATATTGAGTTTATTTTTTGTCTGTACTTAATGTTTGATATTAAACACTCAGACCCCCGGTGCCCTCCCGTCCCAAAAAATCACGGGCCGCCACTGCTGTGTGTGTAATAACTACCTCATTGGCTTGATCAAGTAATTTCTATGAATCGTATGTTCGTGCTTGGAGCGCACTAGAACGAAATACATTCGCTATGCTATCCTTGTTATACAAGGATTATAATATTTCTTATTGTGAGGACATTATTCATTGATAGAACCATATATTAGTGATCACCTTTGCTGAATTAAATTGTATCTGCATTTATTAGGACATATTTAATTTGTGGAGTAGTATCATTACACAGGTACAATACATACATTATAAACACATCTAATTTAACAATTACTGCCGTTTGAATTAATAGTAGTTAATATGTCTAAATAAAAAAATAGTAATTTCGGGAGATGGCAACATCTTCAAAATATTTGTTGCCATTCATAGATGTTATACTCATAGCGCTCGCATTTTTCAGGTAGATGGATGTGAACATAAGTAAACATAACCTAAATATCTGACGTTTATGCATCATAATCCTATCGCTTGTCGGATGATTCTACATAAAAGACATCGAATGTATGAAAAATGGTAAAATTCCTAATATGTAATTATGTATATACAAATACAATCATGTAATATTCGTAGATATGCTACTATTGACTTTTAAATTATGTGTCTCCATACCGAGCTATAACTGTTACTAAGTGTTGATTCTGAAATGATTTTTCCTTCCTTGTGGCACTACCGCTCTTCATCACAAAGATCTTCGTACTTTTAACTCTGCCTCAGGAAATATGCCTTTAGATAGACTTTACAGGGGGCCTTGCTGCAGGACAGTTTCTCAAAGTGTAATTTGAAGGGGTTTACGGGCATGCCATCATAACAGGACCCCCATCACTGTAAATATCTTGAAATTTTGGCTATCTATTGTGTAATTTTCAACAAGACAACCTTAGTAGTTTCTAAGATTGCGAAAAGCATTATTTTCCAGAGGCGTACTAACAAAATGCTGTTTTTGAAATGAAATATAATAGAGTGGTTTGTCGCGGCAACATAACAAAAATAAACAACAAGGAAACGACGTCATTGCGGAATGTAGACAAAAAACATGTAAACTATAATGTGTAAAATAGGCTTTTAAGCTGCGACATGAAAAGAAACAACTATGTATCAAGTCCGATCCCAAGTTTAAAAAATGAGGTGTGGCCACCACACGACTTTCTTATACGTATGAGCGTTTCAAACTATACAATTTTAAGAACTTTTTTATACAAAACTTATTCAAAATCCTATTCTAAGTACTTTCATTCTCTTAATAAATCGCTATAGAATGCATACTTTACAAGATATTCGAAAAAAAAGTGCTACTCGCTAAGAGTAAAAGTGCCACTTCCGGTCCGAATTTTGAAATTTCATGTACACAAAAAATATTGCAAATTCAACTCTAAATACTTTTGTACTCTTAATAAATATATATAGAACGCATAATTTACGACATATCTACAAAAAATCGATATTCGGTAAGAGTGGTACTTTCGGTCCGAATTTTGAAATTTTTCTTATACAAAAGATATTTATAAATTATAATTTAAATACTTTTATACTCGTAATGTACCTGCCTAGAAAGCATGACTTGCGAGATATTCGCAAAAAACTGATTTTCGATGAGAGTAAAAAACCTACTTCCGGTTGGAATTTCGAAAAACTTTTTTAAGATAATTTGTCTCAAATTTAATTTTGAGTACATTTTAATTCTTTATAAATTTGTTTAAACTTAGTAATTGACGAAATATTGGCAAAATTCGATTTTTTCACTGAAGTAAACTGCTACTTCCGGTCTACCGATTTTACTGTAAAACTAATCAGATCTCAAGAGGGAGATTGTACACGTAAATACAAAATTTGGTATTGATATCTACAGTGGTTTGACCGCTATCGTGGTCACACACAGACACACAGACAGACAGACACACACACAGACATTTTTTAAAAACCACTTTTTTGGTATCAGGGGACTTCAAAACGTGGACATCTGCAAAAATCTCGAGGTCGAAAATTTTCATCATCACAATACTTCCTTATACTACGTATAAGAAAGTAAAAGCAGATAACGAAATCTTTATGCTTAGTAGTAGTTATTCGTCATCTCCATCTAACGCATCTACTAGCGATGAAGAAAATTATTCATTAATTAATAACAATACGCAAAATGTTAACAACAATCAAAATTTCGAACAAGTACAAGCACGCACAACTATTTGGAATTTTAGAAAAGAAATTAGAATTTATAGATATGAGGGAATAAATAATAAACCTAATGTTGGAAAGGTTAGCTAACGACCGAGTTAAATGAATTGTTGCTACTCTTTCCTACAGAAAATATTGCAAATATTCTGAAAGCTTGTAATACAGATTTCTGTGGACGTACAAAAAAATCGATAAAGCTGAGCTTTATAAGTGACTGGAATTCTCTATGCAATGAGTACAAATATTTTCCATAATCGACGGGTATACTATTCTTTAAAAAATGAACAATTTGTTTTTGCTCCACCAGTATTGCATACAAGATTTGGATGAGGTTATCAAAGATTTGAATTTGTGATACTGCATGTATCATTTTCTACAACAGACGCAGACGAAATTAGTACAAGACCGTTCAAGACTATACAGATATGCTGAACACAACATGAAACAATGGTTACAAAATTTGCACGGATGAGTTTATGTTTGCATGGTGGAAGCGAGGTTCTCAAGATCCTGACTTACGGCAAGCTGGACAAGCTTTAGTGCAGATCTGGAATACTCAGAAATGGTTTCACAAAATATATGGGTCGTTACTTGGAATAACAGAAACAAATACTTATCTTGCTTTTAAGTATTTCAAAGAGACAAAAATAACTCACTTAGAATTTACCAAAGAATTGGCATAACAGGCTATTACTACAAAATGCGATAATAATAATATAAATGAAAATAATGTTAGACCATGATGTGTTAATATTGATGATGAAGTAAATAATCCACAGACAATTATCAACTGGTAGCGATTAGCAACGTTTCCAATCAATAGATGATACTACAACGTACATGTATTATTTGCAGATGAGTTAGAAAATAGAGCAATAAAAGAAGAGCTTTTTTTGTGCACCCTATGGTAAAAACATTGTTATTTATGCTTCCACAACGGGCTGCGATTTTTTCGCGTACCTAATTCTGCACGGTATTTCTACTTGAATTTTCTGAATATTTGTTTGTTTATATTTTGTATTTTTTGTAATAATTATCATTGAAAAAGATCTTTTAATTGTATAGTATAGGTATGACTGCTTATATATGTACTTACCTATACCAGATTTTTAAGTCTGTTGTTACTAATTTTCATCAATTTTACGTACCTATCTATGTGAAAATAAACTGACGGCGTTAATGGAAAACCGTTCCATACTACCGGTAGACATAGAAGTCCTGCCGACAGGACAACACAGACTAAACAAACCAGACCGGCAACTACTTGATAGAAAGATATCCAAGATCCGTCTATCCTTGTCACACATGAATGAACTGGTACGAAGATGGCGCTAGCAGCATATTGGCGCGGAATTTGAAATGAGGTTGTTTTAAAATACGCGTATTTAATATGTTATTAATGTAATAGAAAAATACACAAAACTATTGGACAAATCACACATATCTTCAACTTGTATGTTTAAAAAATACGAATACTTAGATTTTATTATAGATAGAAATCTCTGTTTATTATATATTATTATTATTCTACTTACACAATATAATACATGAAATCACTTTAACGCAATATATTCCTATGAGTTTATATTACATCACAGTTCACTAATTTTCACTCTGTACTTATTTAGTCATAAACTCACGATCAATATCAACTTGCTTATACTTAATATGATGTACAGAGTTATTCATTATATAAATTGCCGACCCTTCATCATCGTTATTATTGCATATACAAAAAAGTGTTTCAGATAAAAGTTGTGTGGGTTGAAACTGAATTTTATTTGCATGCTCTCAAAAACACAGTGACGTGCAGATTCAACGGCATAAAAAGAAAATAATGTTTTTTTTTTAAATAGAATACCCTATATATTATTAAATTTTTATAATGGTCTTTTTACTTTGGCTTCAAAAATATACCATATGATACCGGTATCTTAAACCGTTCGAGTTTAAATGTCGAATATCGTAGTTACTGTATAGTATGAAAAAGTTAACATTATTAAAGTAAACTATGAAAATTGCAATTATTGTGTTTGATAAATGACATTTCCTTAATAAAATAGTCGAAATAGAAATGTTATTTATCAAACACAATAATTGTCATTTTCATAGCTTATTTTAATAATGTTAACTTTTCCATAGTACAGTAACTACGATATTCGACATTTAATAACTCGAAAACGGTTTAAGATAGCGGTATCATATGTTATATTTTTAAAATCAGAGTAAAAAGGTCGTTTTAAAAAATTAATAATATACAGGGTATTCTATTAAAAAAAGACATTATTTTCTTTTTATACCGTTGTATCTGCACGCCACTGTGTTTTTGATAGCAACCAAATAAAATTCGGGCTCAGCCACACAACTTTTATTTGAAACATTTTTATGTTTATGCAATAATAACGATGATAAGGGGTGGGTAATTTATGAATAAGCCTGTACAACAAGAAAGGATTGCAATAATACGTCAAATTTGAAATATTGTTTGGAATGACATATGACATTGATTGAAGGAATAATAAGTATTCCTTCCATCAAAGCTATAACTGCAATATAAAAAAATGTTCAAATGACGTTAGCGCCATCTCATCTTCCGTTCAGTTAAAATGACAAATATGGTAGAGCATTGATATCTTCATTCGCTAAACAAGGAGGCGTAATCTGGATAAATTTGGGATTTAGTTACCAGTCTGGTTTGTTTAGTCTGTGAGGACAGCATAATATATAGCTTAGATGACAAGCCGTCATGTCCAGCTATCATTCAAGAAGGATCTTCCAGCAGGACAATCGCGTGGACGTTCTATCATTAATATACACTCCTCAACAATTGAAGTGGATATCATAATAATTTCGAAAATGTGCATGTGAATAGTATATTATGCAATGAGCATTTAATGATAGCTATTAAGACACGAGTAAGAAAATAAGAATAAGCCGAGTATTGTAATGAATACGAATGTCTTAATAGCCATTAAATGCGAGTTGCATACACTATTTTTTTACGACCCCTTAATAAAACATTATTTTTTGAACATTCCATTTCATAAATTGAGGTTAAAATTTTCCATGCACCTTTGCAAATTTAGCTGGTAATAAATTGTTCGTGATTACTAAGGCTTCTTCCATAATTTCTGGTGGACTCAAATTTTACATCTCACTGTCATCATCCCACATTTTTTTGTATTGTAAGTACTTACTTGTAAATTGCAGAGAACTGTCACATTTATTTAATTTGTATATCTGTCAGATATGCAGTCGTCATATTGAATATTGTGTGAATGCACCTTTGCAAATTTAGCTGGTAATAAATTGTTCGTGATTACTAAGGCTTCTTCCATAATTTCTGGTGGACTCAAATTTTACATCTCACTGTCATCATCCCACATTTTTTTGTATTGTAAGTACTTACTTGTAAATTGCAGAGAACTGTCACATTTATTTAATTTGTATATCTGTCAGATATGCAGTCGTCATATTGAATATTGTGTGAATATTGGAATGTCGCATTCCTATTGGATATAAACTTGTATCGTAATGAAAAATCTCTATTCCTATTGGATATAAACTTGTATCATAATGAAAATCTGTATCGTAATGGACATCATTAAAGTACAGGTTCGGCATATCTAATAATACAATTAAAGTATGGGAGTAGAAAAAATCATTTTACTGCATATGAACTGCTATTATCTTGTGTCTGCATGTGTGAATAAGCTGTTGATAAACGGGATATCAATAAGCGATTGTCCCAAACAAATAAACGTGCTCGTGTTAGTTTCATTGCAGTAGTTGTTAGGGAAACATCACGTGAGAGCATTACTACAATGACTTTAAGACGGTTAGAAGCCGTACAACTCGATCAATTAGTACATTGGGTAAATGCGGGCTTATCACAGGAGGAAGTCGCCGAACGATTAAATGTCACAAAGTGTCATAAGTCGTGCATGGAATAGATACATATCTACTGGGTCCACAGCATACACTCATGGTGGAGGGCGAGAACGGGCTTTAACTCCAGCTGAAGACCGTTTAATGGTACTCATTGCAAGAAGAAAGCCGACATACACAGCTTCAAATATTAACAGCTTTTTCCGACAAGCCCCAGGACATGTTATTTCTGGACAAACGGTTAGAAGAAGGTTGCATAAACGTAGCTTAAGGGCACGAAGACTGCTACATATCCCCGACTGAGAAGGGGGCAGCCTGCACGCACAAATCATTAGGCGATTGAACACAGTGATCGGAATCTGGTACGCTGCAGTCGTTGTCTTTTCACGGATGAGTCAAGATGTCGAATGTTTACTACTGATGGGCGAATATTGGTCAGGAGAGAAAGAGGACAGCGATACAATGAAAATTGAATGGTCCCAACGATTTCTTTCGGCGGAGGATCTGTTTGTGCCTGGGGTGGAATATGTTTTGGTGGGTGGACTGACTTATTAGTATTAATGAATGACATTCGTAAGGTGTCGCGACATTGTTGTAGAGCCAATCATTGTGCAATTTGCTGGTGTAGTTGGTGAAAGATTCGTTCTAATTAATGAAAATGCTCGCTCTCACCGTGCTAGGATTGTAAATGAATATATGATATTAATAGACTGGATTGGTCAGCCTGTTAACCAGACATGAACTGCATCGAATACGTCTGGGCAGAGATGTCAAGACAAATCAACCTACTCGCACAGGCGCCCCCGATATAAGAACAACTGGCCACTGCTTTGCATCGTATTTGGGGTAACATACCTCAGCCCTTTATCGATAAGTTAATAGGAAGTATGCCTACTAGAGTAAGGGCACTAAGGCGAAGCAGAGGTGGTACAAGAAGATACTAAAATTAGTTTTCAACAGTCGACAGAACTGTTATTTTACTATTGCTAGTTTATTACTTTAGTTCTTTTTTGGTAAATTTAAGAAATGTTATTGTTTTAGTTTAGTTTATCATTGTTGTGGTTGTAAACTTGATATCATTATGTCATAATAAACACTATACATCTGTAGCATCATTTAAATATTAAAAATTTTTAAATTATTACAATATCCACTTCAATTGTTGAGCAGTGTATAATAACAGTACAGATTTGACACAAATGACACTTGTATAAAGGTTTTGACATTTGAAAATATTGATATGTGCCTAAAAATCGTTCCATTTTAACATAACACTATGGGCGTTAAAGTGGTAAAGGGATTATAGGCATAGCCAGCGCGAAAGTTGAGATCTTTATTTGGAACTCCCACTAAATATATCATTCATATCCTAGACTTGATATCTAATGTACAACATGGATTATTTTGACTACAGATTTTTCTGAAAACCGTTATATAACCTCAGTCTTAATACATATTTTAAAATGAATATACTTACAGAAATATTTAGAATGTACACATATCTTATGCAGACAGTACTTTACCAAGTCACTTATAAAGTGCATAATCATTTTTTGATATACTTACATCAGGTTTAAATAAAGCTCGTTCATATTTCTTATAGAATAGCATAATGCATATAGAATAATACAAAGATTTTTTTCAATGTTTATTATCTTGTTCAGGTGTTGTCAGTTCATCGATATGACACTCTAATGTTTGTAGCTTCTTTTTAATGTCTTCCACGTGTTTTTGAATCCTTTTGATATCTAGCAATTCTTCTTGGGTGTTTTCCATATCGGCAATAAGCGTAGCGGAAGGCGTTTCACCATCGTCGTCACTGTCCATTTCTGACGCGCTTCTCTTCCTTTTAGGCATTGTTAACGTAACATATAAGAAACTAACAGTCGATAATACGGTTAAATTTTGAAATTAATTAGAATAAGTTTAGTCAATAGTTCTGAATTTTGACATTTGGTAAAATTTGTCGCCAACGATCAGTTTTGACAGTTCATTTTGTTGACGCTATAACATTGAATATCACAAAATGGCGTCTGCATTAAGTGGTGACACTACTAAAAACAAAAATATTTATTGACAGCTATTACAACTGTTATTTATCAGCTGAATTAGTGCTTTCGTCAAAAAAATTATATAAGAAAAAATTGGTTAATATATACCTATATGTCTTCACGCAAGTGTTTTAAACAATATTTTTTATACGAACCTTAAATTAAAAATATTGTTGATTAATGTGATTGGTACAGTCGAAAGCAAAAAAAAGTAGACAAGAATACAGATTTCTGTCATAGACTTTCTCAAAATGATTAGTGTAATAGCGTCTTCAAAGTTACTTGTCAATATTTGGTTATCTTTCAAAATTGACAACCTTAAACTTGATATTAAGCTTATTATAAAGATGCCTTCCATAAATGAAGGTATTAAATGTTATTTCACATTTGAGTAACGGTTTCAAAAAGAAATAATATAAATAAAAGCACAGCTTTTAGAATTATTAAAATTGGCTTCAAAGTTACTTGTCAATATTTGGTTATCATTCAAAATTGACAACCTTAAACTTGATATTAAGCTTATTATAAAGATGCCTTCCATAAATGAAGATATTAAATGTTATTTCACATTTGAGTAACGGTTTCAAAAAGAAATAATATAAATAAAAGCACAGCTTTTAGAATTATTAAAATATGGCGAGATCAGCGTACAATTTGTAGAATTTCTGGTTCTTACCGCAAAAGAATATCAACAGCCGAGCAATACCGCCATATCACAAATGTGCTTATTGAAAATTCATTTACTATAGTAGTGAATGCAGCTGATGTAAATAACTTTCTGGGTTTTGTTTTTACTGTCCAACGAAGAATTAGAGAAGCTAATTTGCGGTCTATAAAACTACCAAAAAACAATTTGAATGTGACCCACAAAGAAACTCGTGTAAGATATGCACTTGAACATCTGTTCCATCCATACATCGAATAGAGTGAAAACATGGTTCAGAGAAAATAATATCAATGTGTTGGATTTTCTGCCAAGAAGTCCTGATTTAAATATTATCGAAGATATGTGGCAGTTAATGATCAAAGAAATTAAATCAAAGATCTCAAAATAGACAAGGAATGGTAGAAATAGTTCACACAGCATGAGAGTATCAAAATCAAAATAATTGTACCAACCTTTATAACTGCATTCCAAATAGATTGCAAGAAGTTTTAAACAAAAACGGCTCTATAACCAGATATTAATAATTTTTTTTTATGATGTCTTTTCATTAGTATTTTGATTCGTATTAATCAGGTGATATTCCATAGAATAATGACTTGACACTAATGACAAGTAAATAAAGCCAGGTTTACAAAGTACGATATCTCTTGTCTACTTTTTTTTGCTTTCGACTGTATCATACCTAACCTAAAATAGATTACCAAATTAAAATAAGTATTTCTTGTACGTACCAATTACTAACCTTCCCATTACTTTAAGTTATTATATTCGTGCAAATTTATTCATATATTTATACAGTATTTATCGCGTTTTTTGGTTTGATTACAACTAGCTGTCAATGTCGCTTAAGCGGTTGTTAAACAGATGGCGCTTACACATTTATTGCAACAATTTTTATCAGATACTCCTTTTTACTAACTTTTAATAAAGAAAAATCCAGTGAGGCAGTATTTCGTAAATTAAATTTTATTGCTATCATAGTCGATGTTCTTTTAATGTCCCAAAGAGCCAGTAATTTTTGTAATTTTTACAGTGAAGTCGACCGGGAAGCATTTGTTGCTGATCGAGCGATGCATGCGCGAAATTTCACTAAAAATTTTTAATATAAAAAGTTAGCATTAACTAATGAAATGTATAATCCTATTAATTATGTGTGTGTAGCCTGCCCAGTCTTTCTTTGACACTCTCTTTTTAATACGTACGATTCAAATCGATACTAAAGGCGGCTGCACAATCGAACGGGAACGGGAACGGTAACGAGAACGGGAACGGGACAAAAGTTAAATCATACGATGTAAATGTAGGCATGCACAATGCAATTCCGAGAACGAGAACGACAAGCTACCCGGTAACGAGAACGGGAAAGTTGGTCAAGTTTTAACTTTCTCGTTCCCGTATATTACCGGAACCAATCAGAAGGCTTTAAAATTACATATATAACCCAAATTTATATGTCAGTACAGATGTCAGTAATTGTCTCAAAAATGGATGACGAATTATTAATTTATTTTGTTGAGCAAAATGCACACATTTACAATAAATCGTTAAAAGACTACTAAGACGAAAAAGTAAAACAAAACACGTGGATTTCAATTGCGGAAAACCTAAATTCCACACGTAAGTATATATGTATGTACATGAAATGATAAAAAAACATACAGTACAAACATAACCCAAATTTATATTAATCAATAATTTTCGATTTTCTTTAAAAATTCAGTAAAGATTGTCAACTATACCTTGTCTCAGAATAAGAAGGAGTGATTCAAATATCCCGCCAAAACATGGAACACACAGCTTAAATTTTAGACAATTTGATATGACAGCATGACAATTCAGGTTAGAAGAACTGTATTAATTCTAAGTAAGAATTTAGCGATTTTGTGTTTCATTTACTACTTTCGTTAAAATAGATGGATGTGCCACTTTTCATTCTACCAATCGAAGCAGCAAATGGCAGCAACTCGAGTGCACGGCAATTGAAAACGGGAGAGTAAAGGTATAAACACAAGTAGGTGCATATATCTATAATTTGATGAATACAAATCTCTTAACATTCAAATCTGTTTATTTTAGTTTTACAGAAAAAATTAGAAGAATCTATGGATAAAGCCCAATTTACAAATGAAAGCATAGACTTTGTTCTGAGCGTTTTGAGAAGGATTGTCGTTATAAATATATAATTACTGCACATTTTAGTGAATGTGCTATATCAACATGAAAATTGTGAATCAAGTCTATTTATTATTAAAATTGTACCAGAGAGCAAAAATGAATCAAACCTTTTATCTTTTATCAAAATATCCTTAAGAACTTGCAGAAAAGGTTTTGCTCATTAGTTTCTATTTTAAATATTAATAAAGAACTTATTTAGATAAATCATTCGTATTACTGCTACAAACCTTGAGGAGGTAAATTCAAGCAACTAGTCTTGGAAATGTGAATCTTACATACAACAGTAATAAATAGAAAAAATTACATCGGCTGAAGTTGTTTACATGAACTGCAAAGATAGTTACATATACTTACACATTACTAATTATTATTCTCTATTAAAGTTTATTTATTATGAAAATATATAAAGTATAACAAATATTTATTTCTACTATACAGGGTGTACAACTTAAAACTCCCAGGTCAAATATCTCGGAAACGGATAGAGATATTTGAATTTTGTAAAAAGTAACTATTAAAGAATGTGATCGACTCTAGCTTGCTCTCACAATTGTGTTTTATTATGTGAAGATATAGATGGCGCTGCGATGAAAAGAATTTTTTTGATCGCCACAAACTTCATTTGTTTTTTATTTGAAAGAGTATTAAAATTAATGTACATTTTATTATTTGTGTTAGTTTCCAAAATTTAACGGTTTCATAGATATTCGTGTTTAAAGAAAGTAAGAGTAACTTTAATTTTTGTCTTTATTTTGTTTAAATATTTAAATGTATCAAATATAAGTAACAAAGATGTTCGAAATTGTTGCCTTCTTGATTGCTACATAACGTGTATCGCCTTATTAGTTCTCTTCCGCAAACATTTAACAATGTATTTCTACTAAGTTTTTGAACACTTTCATAAATTTTATTTTAAAGGTCCCTCATATCTGTTATGGGTTTCTTGTAAACTTCAGCTTTCAAGTAACCCCACAAGAAAAAATCAGGGCTAGATCCGGCGAACGAGCCGGCTACCTAAGGACGCCATTAGTACCAATCCAACGACATGGGAACGTTTGATTAAAATAGTCAGTAACTATGTTGGCATTATGAGCAGGTGCCCCATCTTGATGTAACGACATATTATTTCGCAGCTCTATAGGTACATCTTCCAAAAGTAGTGATAACTCATTTTGCAGGAAATGTGCACACCAGTGAATGTTTAATGATAAGTGGGGGCCTATGATATATCCGTTTAAAATTCCACACCAAACGTTAACGCCAAAAACTGTTTCATTTCTTGTTTGCCTTATCCACCTAAAATTTTCTTCTGACCAATATCGAGCATTATGCTTAATTAAAGTACCATTGTTGTGAAAACTAAATTCGTCACTCCACATGATCTGATTCATAAAGTTGTTGTTTTCCTTTAACATTACAGAAAATTCTGCTAGAAAATCCAGTCTGCGTTGATTATCTCATATTCTTAAATGGTGCGTTAAATAAACTTTGTACGGAAAGTATTTATTTTCTTTTAGAATCCTGCGGCAACAGGTTACAGATAGATCATGCTGTTCTTTTAATTGCCGTAATCATATATGTGGATTATTATTAACTGTTTGTTGTACCGCTGTAATTTCATCATCTCGCACTCTTTTCTGCCTTAATGGTTTTTGTTTTTTCAAGCTACGGTAATTTCTGAGATTTGCACACACACTTAGAAATGTTTTGTGATCTGGAAAAGGCCTGTTTGGAAAGCGTAGAGCATTGCTTCAGATGCATTTCTACGGAATTCTCCATAAATTAAAACCATATTCAGTTTGTCTTCATTTGTGTGTAAAACCATATTTTTAATACTTTCTCAACGCAAAGTGAGTAAATGTTTGAATGAAACTAATTGTAAAGACAATTAATAATCAAGCAAATGTCACTAATGTGTGCTAATGTCAAAATATTTCCTAAATAATCAAAGCAAGCATACATACATATAGCACAGACATGAATGCTTTTCTGCCTACATACCTATGGGTGCCTATGAAGTGGAATTTATAAAAAGGAGCTAACTATAAAATTTAAATTGTGAAGTAACTATACTAGCAAGAATTGTGAATATGTTTACTGCTATTTTCCCCCTACAAATTAAATATTGAAACAAAATAAAGACAAAACTTTAAAATTACTCTTACTTTATTTAAACACGAATATCTATGAAACCGTTAAATTTTGGAAACTAACACAAATAGTAAAATTTACATTAATTTTAATACTCTTTCAAATAAAAAACAAATGAAGATTGTGGCGATCAAAAAAATTCTTTTCATCGCAGCGCCATCTATATCTTCAGATAATAAAACACAATTGTGAGAGCAAACCAGAGTCGATCACATTCTTTAGTAACTACTGTTTACAAAATTCAAATATCTTTATCCGTTTCCGAGATATTTGACCTGGGAGTTTTAAGTGGTACACCCTGTATATTGGAAATTAACAATAATTTAGTGTTCACATCATGTTAAAAAGATTAAAAATTTACATGGTGGGCACAACTTTTCCAAATACTTATTGTAACATTTGTAATTGCTTCTGTCAAAAGTTCTCATATAATTGATATTCTGAGAGGAGATTTTTTTGAAGCAACTTCATCTTATGTATCAATTCAGATCCTATACGAAGTATTCTTAATTGCCTATCTTTATCGGTATGGCTATTTAATCCTACAGGTTTTCAACAAAGCTTGTCGTGCACTCATTATACTTGTGGCAATCCAAACTTTTTCCCATATTCTCCATCAGATATTTTCACCTTTTTCTATTAGTACAGGTTTCTTTACGTTTGACATATCTGAAATATAACATGTGGTAATATAATTAGTATTTAATTAACACTTACTTGAAATTAATGAGTCAATTCTAGAATATATGTGAGTTGTCCAGTTCATTTATGGTATGAACTCATGTATAGTTATTTTTGCAATGATATTAATTGTTGAATGTTTGATTTTTGCACTGACGTACAGTATTTTTGACAAATTCATCAAATTCAAAGTTTCAAATGCATGATTACTTGTTGCTTAGGTCTTAAGTCGTCTGATCAACGCATGCTCATGTTGTACATAAAAGTACGGATTTTATTTAATAACACAATAAAGTATAATAAACCAAAGTAAAAATGTAAGAGACTAGGTTATGGTTTGGCTATAAAAATAAAATGACCTTTTGTCAAACTTATTTTCCCATGTTAAACTTACCTACGCAAGAACCAATGAAAAACTTCAAAAATATACGCCATTTTGGCGCGATATTTGAATCACTCCTTCTTATTCTGAGACAAGGTATACCAGTCAATAAATACATAGTTTTTAAACATAAATCAACAAAGTTGGCAACTTGGTAAATTGAAATAGCACTTACTCTCAACAAATATCCCTAGGTATTTTCGGAGTATTACCATCAATTGTGCATCTGCTTAAATTTACCGTTTGCGTTCCCGTTCCCGTTCTCGTTACCGTTCCCGTTCCCGTTCGATTGTGCAGCCGCCGTAATTAGTCAAGTTGGGTACTAAATTAATGAAAAAGGCGCGCTAACTTCAGGAAGCATTTGAATTTATTTGTGAATTGTGGAAACTACATAGTATAACATAACCTTTATAGTAGTATGTATTGAACACATAAGGCCACACACGTGTGGTGTGTGTGTGCGTGCGCGCCACTATGTATATGTAGTGAGAGAGCTCTTTCCTGTCGTAATGTGCTCAGTAACTCAATATAACTATAAATACATATAAGTTTTAGCACAATCGCGAGAACAGTCTTTAAACTATCGTCGACCAAGAAATTTAATTTAGAAGAAAGTGTGCAATTCGGTGAGAATCGGGTATCACGCCGTTATCAAGTTCCTTACAAAACAATAAACGTTTGTTCATACCATCGTGGTAGAGATGTAATCGGTTTACGGGAATTTTTACTATGGTTTTAAAATGGCACAGTAGCATTAAGCAAGGTAGGGAATCACTTGAAGACGACCCACGGCCGGAGCGGCTTATTGTAGTGACCTTTCCAGAACTTTTTATAAAAGTCGAGGAATTAATAATAGAAGATGCTCGTCTAAAGAAGGCACATCTCGACTGGAGTATTTAATACAACCAATTTCAAAAATCTTTATAACCATCTTGGCATGACTAAGGTCAGCGCAAAATGACTGTCGAGAATGCTCATGCCGCCTCAAAAACAACAGCTCATGGAATGTTACAGTGCGTTTTCGGCGTCTGTAAAGATGTCGAATTGTTTTTGGGCATAAAACTTGGGTTCATCATTTTGAACATGGGTAAGATTCCACGCAGTGGCATAAAAAAGGCACACCACCACCCAGAGAGCTTAAGGCGTCGTAGTGATCCGGACCTCATGGCTACAATTTTTTGGAAATCAGAAGGAATCCTATTAATTGATCACAATGACAAAGGCGTTTTCATAACTGGAGAATATTACACTTCAAACCTGGAGCGGTTAAGAGAAGTCCTTAAAGAAAAACGAAGGAGAGAATTGAGGAAAGGTGTCATGCGTATGCAAGACAATACCCCCGTCCACAAGAGTCATGTTGCGTTGGCTGCCTTCAGTAAAGTGGGCTGCAGTGTTTTGAATCATTCACTCTATTGTCCAGACCTGACTCCTAGCGATTTTTATTTGTTCCCAAAAATGAAAAAGAGATGAGTGGGAAGAGATTTACGAGTGATAAAGACGTAAAGGAGGCAATTTCGACGTATTTTTCAGACAAAGATAAAACATTTTTTTATGAAGGCATACACAAGCCAATTGAAAGATCTGTAAAATGTATTATGATGGCAGACGAATATATTGAAAAAGAAAAATAATTTTTTACTTCTCTTTTCTCATCTTTTCCTCCATTATGCAAACTTAAAAACGCTTCCTGGTAACTAATAAATTATATGATGTTCAAAAATATTTCAAGCTGCGTCCGCCAAATATGTCGACCGATACTTTTTTATGTAAACTAATAAAAAGGCAAGGACATTTGTCATGATATAGATGTTATCAAGATTTCCAAAATAGGACGAGTAATCGTTAAATATTTAAGACTATCGGAAGCTGATACGTATAGGGTATAAAGTTTCTGAAGATCACCGGATACAATACTAGTAGGTGCTAGTGGCGATATAACTGTTTTGATAGGGGATAGAAAGTTCCCATCCATAAGCCAGAGTTCAACTCAGTTCAAGCTTCCATCATCAGTGTATTAAATACAATGGAGAAAGAAAATACAATAAAACAACAATGACATCAACAATAATATTCGTGTAACTGTGAAATCACCTCGTTTTAGTATTGTTGATTATGGTATGGTTATATATTGTTTTAAAAAGAAAAAACAATAAAAGAACTATGACAATTATTACTTATTTTTTAATATGATTAAATAAGCATAGCATGTGAGAAATGGCAGTTTCAAATCGAATGAATTACGAATAGCAAATTTTGTCCTCATAGAAATAGCCAATTTTCTCACTTGTTGAATAATATATTATAACATAACCTACTGAAGCGTGCACAAAATGTGTTTCATGTTTTTCTGTAACTGTAGCATATTATTAATCATTCGTTTCCTTTCTTTTTTGTGAGAAATTACAATCAAAACTACAAATCGAGATTATACACCGACATAACTTCGACAAATTAACTCTATATACAATGTAAGACTATTAAATATTTATAAGGTTAAATGAAAGAGCATTCCAGTTTATCACATTTGATCCATTACTGACCTTACATATGTGAAATTGTACGCACATTCTAATGAAAGTTAATCGCAAATAATTAAATATGTGCAGAAATATGCATCATAAAGCAAAGTAATTAATTATTAACATTTTACATGTACTACCTAACATAGTACGAGTTAAACGCAACACTTTCTATTTCTGATTCTGTAAATGTAATACCTATCGTGCCTTCTATTAAACTCTTATTTATGTACCGTAAAATATTAATACTAATGTTTTTATTTAGGGAACTTTTTGTTTTACAATTTCTTCCCCTCCTTGTATTCAACATAATTGTTAAATTTAACATTATATTTCGATAAACACAGTTTATGATATTTATAGCATTATCTTAAAAACTATAAACTAAACTAAGCAACTTTAACATTATGTGAATTTAGAATTACAGGTTATTAATTATGCTCCATTGTATTAGCAACGATATAGTTACATGTCTGCATGATTATATGACGTTTATTTTGAAAATTAAATATTTAGACACAATTCTGGTTGTAGAACAAACTAAGTTGCTAGTTTACTTACATAAAAATTACGAAGTGGCAAAGTGATTTATTTTACACATTCCAGATCAAAAAAAAAAAATATCAGAGTAGAATCGTTTTAGGAACCGACACTGCCAACGTATGAACTACAAACGATGATTCAAAAAAACTGAATTAATTAGTTAATATTTTAGGATATACAGGGTGAGTCATTAATAGCCGCTTCTTCGATTGCTCTTTTGTGGTTTAAATAAAAGAAAAAGCAATTAGTGGGGGATCCATGGTTGCTTGTGGCGCATATTGTAAAAATACTTTAAGCTCTGGCGCACTTCCGGTTTCACCGGAAATGCACGGAACTTAATTTTTTTAAATGACTCACCCTATATATTTTTGGTTTTTCTTGTACTGCTTTAAATTGCCTGTTCAATTGTTTTTTCTTTTTCAAAATTGAGCCAATAGTTTTTGAGTCATTAATTTTTTTTGAAAATATTTGACCAAAACACGTGTTCAGAAAAAAATCATGTTCACATTGTTTTTAAAAGTAAAAACATTGATTTTGGTGGTGCTTGTAGCCAAGAAAATTCTGCAGCATTTGGTAAAGTTGCACTCGAAAATACCACAAGAAACTTTGTTTTTTCAAAGCCTACTTCCTGAAATTTTCACATACCAAAAACTTATTTTTTTTAAATGGAACACCCAGTATTTTATGAAGTCATTTTGTTCCTTTTTTTATTCTCTTTCATTTTTGTTAACAATGTCCTATACCTATCTTTTCTAATTTTTGAGATAATCACTATACGAGCAATTAGTGGTCAATTAAAGAACTACGGGCGCTGTTCTCTGCACCCAAATATTGGTCCAATAAAGGCTGGAATGCGGCTGACTGCATGAGTCAACTGTTAAAGAAAGTCGGTATACATTTATGTCAAACTTATAAAAGCATCGCTATTAGTTATCATCCAAATGTATTATTCTTATGAAGAGTTAATATATATGATTGACATTTTGGGTAAATCTGAAAGAAACTCTTTGCTAGCATCCAGACTTTATGCACAGCGATCCCTGGTAGAAGTCAACCGAAGCCAGAAACCTTCGAAAATATAAAGTGGACGGTTTGAGTGAACAGAAAGCATTGAATATGAAAGAAAGAGCGGAAAAAGCAATAACTGGTGAGGAAAAGACGTTTATGGTACTTGCGAGTGTAGTTGAACACCCCCATACTAGTACTACGAAAATTAGTCGGCAGTTAGATGGAAGTCAAATTTGAGAATCCAGAATAATTAGGAAATACGAAATTCACCCGTAGCATATTCATACACAGGGTTAGATGAAAGAAATTTTTAGAATCGCTTACATTTTTGTCAATTGGCAGCAGATAAATTATCCTGGCTTTCTCAATTTATTGTTGTTTACCAACGAAACCTTCTATTCAAGTGAATACGTTCATCGTCACAATTTCCGTTATTATAACACATAAAATCCCCCACTTTATCACACCTGTAAACTTTCAAAATCGTTGGTCATTAAAACTGTGGGTAGGAATAGTGGGTAGTTACATAATTGGACCTTATTTTTGTGATGAAAATGTTAATGGAGGAGAGTATCTTCGCTATCTACGAACGGATTTTCAAAGCTTTTTGAAGACATCTTCAAATATGTCAGTAAACATAGCCTTTATTTTATTTCGATGTTAACCAACATTGTTAAAAATGAAATACTGGAACTGGACATTGCCGGATTTAAAAAATTGAAATGCGATGCTCCTCATTCTATAAAATTATTACTTTTGGGATAGTTGGATATAACATTTACTTTGTTTGACAGTTGACTAAGGAAGTCGGGCGCCATCCCTGCCTTCCATTGGTTGAATGAATATTTTGGTGCATAGAACAACAGCGCTCGTAGTTCTTTAATTGACCGTTAATTGCTCTTATAGTGATTATCTCAGAAATTACAAAAGATAGGTATAGGACATTGTTAACAAAAATGAAAGAGAATAAAAAAAGGAAGAAAATGCTTCAATAAAATACTGGGTGTTGCATTTAAAAAAAATAAGTTTTTGGTATGTGAAAATTTCAGGAAGTAGGTTTTGAAAAAACAAAGCCTATTGAGGTATTGTCGAGTGCAACGTTACCAAATGATGCAGAATTTTCTTGGCTACAAGCACAACCAAAGTTAATGTTTTTGCTTTTAAAAACAATGTGAAAATGATTTTTTTTCTGAACACCTGTTTTGGTCAAATATTTTCAAAAAAAATTAATAACTCTAAAACTATTGGCTCAATTTTGAAAAAGAATAAACAGTCGAACAGACAATTTAAAGTAGTACAAGAAAATCCAAAAATATATAGGGTGTCATTTAAAAAAATTAAGTTTCGTGCATTTCCGGTGAAACCGGAAGTGCGCCAGAGCTTAAAGTATTTTTACAATATGCGCCACAAGTAACCATGCATCTTTCACTAATTGTTTTTTCTTTTATTTAAAACATAAAAGAGCAATCGAAGAAGCAGCTACTAATGACTCACCCTGTATAAATAGCTACCTTTGCTCTTTCTGTAAGACTGAATTCGATAAGCCCAATTATTAAGAAGTCTTCAATAAATTAGATCTTATATCAGGAATTGAGTATTGAGTATTGAATTTTAATGCATCATTTGTCTCTGGTCTATTTGTATGGAAAAAAATGATTTTAAATTACCCCATAAGAAAAAGTCTAAAGGTATTATCCACAGCTTGTGTATTAAGCCATTTGGAAGTCCATTTCCGGAAATAATCATCTGATCAAACTTTCATGCAATGAACCAATTTTTTCACTGACCGTGTGGCACGTTGTACAGTAAGGTGACTTCCAAATGGCCTAATTCACAGTTCAAGTCATAAAAAATTAGTTATCATCTATCTGTGCCGCAGACCATTGATTGTTATTGGTTGAAATTTCATTCTCATATTGGAAGAAAAAAGAACCAATAATGCCACCACATCATAAACCACTCACCTTTGCAGAATATAAAGGTCTCACATGGTTGCTTATAGCTTATTACCACTTCAGTAACTACGATGTTGCTTGTTAACAATTCCAGAGAGGTTAAAGTGAGATTCGTTTGAGAATACGTTTTTCTTATCTAAATCACAATAACTTTCAAGTTTTAAAAAAAATCAACGATTGCACGACCTTTTCGATACCCCAAAGCAGTGGCAGCTGGTGGATACGTTTTGGCAGTGCACGTACATAGACAAGACTGATTCGTTTATTATCGGTGATATAGTCCCAGATGCCGAATATATCGTTGATAATAAACGAATAAGTCTTGTCTATGTACGTGCACTGCCAAAACGTACTCACCAGCCGCCACTGCCCCAAAGGCTTCAGTTCTTGTGTAGAAACAATTTTATAAGGAAGTAAGGGTGTTGTATAGGTACATTTTCAAATAATTACAGATTACAGGCTACCTCTAAACTTTATTCAAAAATGATTTAGATAAAATATTCTTATAATATTGATCTACATGTCCCTACGCATTTTGTTTTTTTCATTTTTTGGAGAGCGGTCTTTCTCTACTACTTGAGGTTATTCCTCTTCAACTCAGAAAGACGATGTTATTTTTATGATGGTGCTCCGGCCAATTTTGGAAGAGGTCAATGAATAGAGTCGAAATCGATGGATAGGTCGTGGTGGTCCCATAGCTTAGCCACCGCGATTTCCGGATCTCTACCCACTAGATTTTCTCATATGGGGCATCAAAAAATCTAGACACTTACATATTCAACGGGAAAGCCTAATAATACCGGATAAGCCAGAAGATTAATACATACGACATTTTATGAGGTAAAAAACAATATGGAGAACTACAACTGGGAACGAGGACTCTGACGGAAGATTTAGTTATGCATTGTACAATGCGCTTGGCTACATTGAGCAGCTTTAATAATGCTCATTAGGCTTTCCATAAAATAAATCACATTTTTTTCTAAACCCTCTAGTAATTTATTACAACTTCGAACTCCGATATTTCAAGAACCGTTAGGAATTCGGGAAAAGTGAATAGAAACATTTTTGCTTAAAATTAGTCATTGAATTCATGTACGAGGTTTCTCGGATACCTTGGCGGCCACTCTGTATAATAATAGTACCTATAGATATAAATAATTATCGTGTGATTTTCAATACGCCCAATGGAAAAGATAATCAAGACGATGACATTAGTGCCGTTCAACAAAATATTATTATATAATATTCATAGGCACTAAGTAATATTTCTTTTTACCAGAATTTCATCTTACATATTAACTTTTGACTTATTGAACATATGTCTGACTAAAAAAAACTTACAATCTACATTCCTGTAGCGCCTAGACTCGGCTAGACATCAGACTAAATAAATCATACAACATATTACTAGCACCTACGTTACGTAGAGTATGTGTAGCCTAAACAGAGACAATTAGCACATAACGCATCATACGTATGTCATTTCGAATGCAATATATACTGTTGCATCGCTCCATAATGGCGGTACTTATAAACTGGGAACTGCAAAATTTAGGTTTTTACTATAGCATTTAGCAAAACAGTACATGGCAGTGAGGTATTGGCAAGCTCCACCCATGAACAGTACCCCCCGATACCTACAGCGAAGACGTCGAAATTATTAGTTTGGTGTACAACACCCGTAAGCCCAAATCCCTACGTGAAATACGCCAGGTAGACGTTCCAGACAACCGCACTTGCTGTGAACGCCTTCGAATGCATAAATTGGGAATTTTATAAGCACTGTTTTAAACTGGAATAAAATTTTCCGCATTTTTTGTCATAATAGAACGCAAGGATTATTCTAAAAAAAAATACGCTCGTCATGTTTAACAGTTCCACAAATGGCAGGCACACTAGGTTATTTATGACCACCATAATTTGGAAAAAGTAAAGGATATGTTGCAATGGATATTTTGATAACAAAATTGGATATATCCAAATGTTGTTATAGCGTATATCTTTCAACTATAAAATTGACAACATTTGACAACAACCAGTGTCATAGCGAAATTTACAGATATAATAATTTTGACTACAAACCTATCATTGTGAATATGTTCAACTATAATTTCTTTCTTATAATCCGCTTCAAATTAAGTCATTTTAATGAAAATGCTATATTTGAAAGAATAACCATATTAAGAAATAGTACCTATGTATCAACATGTGCTTTATCTTATGTTTAATTTTATATATATATGACAAATATTAATTTTAAATTTAGGCATCAAAGTTAAGAAGTGTTGACAATTAAACGACAAAATTTTCAATTTCTAATAGTCACCCACTATTTGCCCATCTGTTATAGTCCAGGTTTTGTTACTTATTTTCAAATAGCGTACCTATATTATTGTTCGTAATGTTTTGGACTCCGTTTATTTAAAATTACGATGATAAAGCATTATTTAAGACACAATCCTAACGTATTGCTAAAATTTTGTTTATATAAGTATATATATATTGCATGTGTTCATTTATTAATTACAGGAAATTTGAATTACACAAATAAAAGTACTTTCAGTATATTTACATACTATTTTAGAAATTCATTTTTCTTTCGGCTAACTGTATACACTAAGTCGAATCTCTATTAACAAAAATGTTCGTCCAATACGCATCTCGTCAAACATTAATTGTCACATTAATTATTCGCATGGAACAATAGAATATGGAGATTTTGATAAACAGATGTTGCTATGTGTTTGCCGTGAGACTGAAACGACCAGAGTCCATCTGTCGGTCTTGTGAAGCCAGTTCGACTCTCGTGCCATATTAGGCCACGGCTAGATTTGTTAACATCGCCCTTTTGTGTTTAAATTAACTTTCTTTGATTTTGTATAATTTACATTAATCTTAAAGTTCTGAAGACAGGTATCGAAACTATTAACCGTTATGATTTGTAATGGTTATTAAATTAGATTATGATAACAAAATTAAATTATTTGTTTATGTTCGTAAAGTATGAAACAACGGAAAAAGTAACATTTACCTTCTCCCACTTGTTGTAAATAGTAAATATGGTTCATCTTACCGATCTTTAATATTCTTTACTTAACCATTTCCTACATAGCGGTCACTACAGAGTTGTTTAAGATGTTGTCAAATTGAAATCAATATCTATGGTCATCTGCATGCTATAAAGGTTCCTATATGCAATTTACTTATTTCTTCATGTTTAAGAAATATTTCTAATCTACAATAACCTCAATATTAATTCAATTGATTGTGTTTACTTGGATGTTGTAAATAAACATGTTTATTTACAACCATACGCGTAATGTTGGCATCCAACCACATTCTAATTAACAAGACGAACAAAAACTTATTTATTACAATTACTTGTTACATTAGAATTACTGGATGCTTGAATCTATACAGGTAGGTCGCCCTGATCTGATGAAATAGTGATTTCTTGTCCTTCCTCATTCGAGCTAAGATATCTGGATTGCTATGGGAGGACAAATATGGCCGCCGCAATGCCTAGGCGTGCATAAATATTTTGTATAGGGTATAATATGTACACTTCGTATGTTCTCGAAAATCATTAAAAATAGGTTCCTAATCCAATAATAATTAAAGTAATATCGTGAGTGCATTATTTTTTTCAATATAGTAACATTTATTCTAACTGTATTAAAGAAAACATAAAAAAGAAACATGCCTAGAATATGTATGTTACGCCACTGAACACATAATCAAACATACCGGATATATGACAAGTTATTCAACATACCACTCATTTTATAAATTATTATTTAGTATATTATCTCTCCTGTTCTATTCTCTCCTCGTAGGTAATAAACTATTTCACCTATTTGGTTTCCTTTATAAGTGTTTCCTAGGAAATAATGTCTACAACATGCTGTGTTGTAAATTGTGGAAGTACTAGTAATCTTGATGTGAAAACAATAATAATTAAATTGCTAAAATATACATAAGGTACAATGCAATAAAAGACTTGCAACCGAAAACCCTACAGATATTTTGTCTATATTTAATATTAATAAAACATCTATTTCCCTAGACAGTAACAATATGTACCGGGTGTTTTTTTATCTTTGATATCATTTTGATCACCTGCAACTTTCTTGTTTTTAAAAATATCAGAATGAAGCAAAAATCATTTTGCATAGGTATCTATGAAGTTTTTTACGTTTTAAAAAATAAAACAAAACACTAACGTTTTTCCAAGATATTAACCTAACTTATATTTTTTTAAATGGAAAGCCCTAAATATTTTCGGATATTTCGCTTTTACATGAAATTTCAAGTATATTTTATAAAGCATACCCTATACCTATCTTCAACGGTTTGCGAGAAAACGGCGTTTAAACATGCCATTTTTAGAATAATTTAATTTTGTAAAATTGTTTTTTTTAATAATTTGTTACTTTGTTAATCGTTAATCTTTTGTTCTATTAAAAATAAACTTTCTAAATAATTATGAAAAATGATTTCTGTTTGATTTCGACATCTTTAAGAACAGGGTTACAAAACTAAATTTTTCTTTGTTGCATGTTTAAACGCCGTTTTTTCGCAAACCGTTGAAGATAGGTATGGGGTATGCTTTATAAAATATACTTGAAATTTCATGTAAAAGCGAAATATCCGAAAATATTTAGGGCTTTCCATTTAAAAAAATATAAGTTAGGTTAATATCTTGGAAAAACGTTAGTGTTTTGTTTTATTTTTTAAAACGTAAAAAACTTCATAGATACCTATGCAAAATGATTTTTGCTTCATTCTGATATTTTTAAAAACAAAAAAGTTGCAGGTAATCAAAATGATATCAAAGATAAAAAAACACCCGGTACCTGATATGCAGTGATGGTATCCCAATAATAATAACAATACTAATTATTGCTGGAAACCATATAAATTAAATCTGAATTCAAATTTTAGAACCTTCTGTTCTGTTTAACTCAGTTTAAATTTCTCGCCGATACAGGGCACAGTTATTCATTCAGGATATCAAAGCCGGTCACTTGCATGGCGTTGCTATTTTCATAATAATTAGGACGATGCCTTTTAAATCTTCCTACAAAAGATTTAGATGAACAGTTACAACACAAAATCATTGGTATATACTACTTTTACCTATTTGTGGATCTTAATTATGCAATATTCAACGTTTTTATATTGTGTTAGTTCCTTTACTAACTAGCTAAATCGTCATTTATCATCATCCATGCTTACAGTTATCATGGCTCTAGAGTTGTAAAACACATCTATTTATGTCAAAGTGAGATTAACTTCATATTGTAACGAAACCAGTAGACATCCGAGCGACAATAAAAAGAGGTTGCAAATCATCTCGACGCGACTGGTAAACATCATAAACCAATAAATCATCCATTTGCTTTGTACTGCAAAGAGACAGAATGTCTGTCGAATGTTCTACAAACATCGAGAGGGAGATGAAGTTTACGCGAATGCTTCCAGATGTTTCGTAGGTGTATATAAGGCGGGTGGGTCACCGATGGATGAATAATTCCGGAATAAGAAAGTCCTTAAGTAGTTCCTTAAGTGGTAGCCGAAGAAAAGACATAAATATTAGAGTGTTATATAAATAGAAGTGATATAAATACGGTGCAGTTTTTATTATAGTGCAATAAAGATATAAATATTACAGACATATAAATAGTACTGGTAAATAAATACCTGTGTTAATTTAAATCGTAGTAGTTTAAGTGTGATACATTAGTTTTACATTTTTATATTGTAATTAATTTTAAGTGTATGAATATACAGACTGTTTTAAATAAATAAATTGCACGAGTTGTTTATTGCGAACCCGAAAACGTTACAATATTATAGGTAACTATGCTATTTGATATTGATTTAAGTGTTTAATTTATTTATGTTATACTGATATAAAAGAAACAAACAAATGAGAATGAAAATCTGAAAATGCGTTGTTTGTAAGGAGATAACTTTACAGCGTGCATTAATAAATCCTTTTATGGTGATACTAAAAGACAAGATGGTTTGAATTTCAATAAATCTGCCTTATAATGGATGTATTGAAAGGCTCTTATGATGACTGTAGATTAAGTCCTTACACAATACGTACATGAAATTACAATTCATTGTCTAAATCGGATAGAGGAACCTAATGTAATCATGTTAAAACCTTTTTAATTGAATGTAAGTCAGTGTGCTTATCGACTGGCTCAAATGGACTGCTCGTCTGCTGCATAGTTTCAACTTGCATTGGAAGGAATAAGTTTTTTATACTTGGTCAAGCTCTCGGGCAAATGTCAACAAGGCGTTCGTATTGAAATTGCTAGGATTGATTATACTGTTTTACTTTTCTACTCTGGATAAGAACAAGTACTTTCTTGGAAGGATACCAAAATTCAGTAATGCTTAAATTGGTGTTTGCACATAAATTGAAATTAAACTTATTTATTTATAAACAAGTAAGTGCCTCCTCCTTTAACAACTTCTGTTCGCTTAATGTTATTTGGGTACTTTGAACATCATCCGTGTAGTCCCTCTTCAAAATGTGAGGTTACGTTTTTTTTGAGTTTTGACAATTTCCATTATATTTTAACATGACATTTCTTGTAGGGTATTTTTTTTTAAACTAGCTGGCCCGATAGATGTTGTTCTGCCTTTTCCGGTAGGTGGCGCGATAATATATACTTATATAATATTGGGTCTTCAGAAAAATTCGAAATCAAGTAGGTTTTGAACAAAAAATCATAACTTAATGCTATGATTTGTATTAAATATTAAATGTCGATTGTCTGTCAGTAATTGTCAGAATCTACTCTACCCTGAACAGCCTATATATCATAACGAGATTGCCTTTATAATAGACTTTGATTTTAGACTTTAGAATTTATTTTTGTATAAACACAGACATTATTTGTCAGTACACGTACAATAACTATAGCTTTTGATTTTCTTCTCATTGGTGAAACATACACAGAATACATTTGTATAAATACAGCGCAATACATAGTACATACCTTTCACTAACTTATAAAGAAAATTCAAGAATTTAATCACTAATACTAATTTTGAAAGATTCCATGTAGTACGCTTGAAGAGAGTAATATTCTTTTTCCATTAATACTTCCTTTACCACTTTCTTGAAATATTGCACATGAAGGTGTTTTAAATCAGCAGGTAAAAGGTTATATGCTTTCGTCCCGCACTTCTTTCTGTCACTGTCAAGCGATGACTTGGAGTTCTAAATTGTTCCCTCGATCTTGTGTGATACTCATGGTGGCTTCCGTTTGTTGCAAAGCTCGCTTTTTGTTCGTTCACATGAGTAAGCAGAAGCAAGAGATGCTGCGACACCAGGATGAATATATCTTCTTTTCTAAAGTAGCCCCTGCATGAATCGCGATATTGCATGTTACAAAAGATTCTTAATGCTCTCTTCTGCAAGATAAAAATCCTGCTCGTTCCGGCTGACGTCCCCCAGAATAGGACAGCGTAAGAATGGAAAAGAGAATGGTAACAGATTTTTACGGCCTCGTGTGTCGCAATAGATTTCATTCTCCTCATTGCGAAAATCGCACTTGTTAATTTTTTCGCAAGGTGTTCTATGTGGTCGTT
Organism: Amphimallon solstitiale; assembly: GCA_963170755.1. NCBI lineage: Eukaryota > Metazoa > Arthropoda > Insecta > Coleoptera > Scarabaeidae > Amphimallon > Amphimallon solstitiale. Next base: position 95,963,355 of record OY720680.1, read on the forward strand.
CCATCTAAGTCCACCGTCTATACAGATGCCCAGGAATCTTAAAGACGTTTTTACAATACTTGATCTTATGGTAAGCATTTGCCGCGTTGTCTTGTCAGTGTTCAGTTTTAATTTGTTGACATTTAACCATTCTTCAACTTCAGCGATTGCCTTTAATGAGATATTCTCGACGTCTTTTTCTAAAGAAGAACTAGCTAATTTTGTGGTATCATCCGCATATAAACATGTCTTTACATTGTGCAAGTAATCTGGCATATCATTCACAAATATTATAAACAACAGTGGGCCCAGAATGGAGCCCTGTGGCACTCCATGTGCCACTCCACCAACCCCGAACCGAACTGATTCCCTTGCCATGTCACTATTTGAGATCTCACCTCCAAATACGACTTTAGAAGAGCCAACGGCAACCCTCTCAAATCATAAAGCTCCAACTTGTACAATAGTATTTCGTGATTTACTGAGTCGAAAGCCTTGCTTAGATCTAAGATATTCATTTGGACCACATTTCCCTCTGCAATTTCTGCGTATATATAATTTAATATTTCCATGACAGAATGATCACACGAGATATGAAATCATTAGAAAATAAATCGGCCATTATGTGGGTACCCTGTGGGTATCTGCCAAAATAACAAATAATTCAGTATTTTTAAATATGGATTGATATAGTAATTGATATGTAATTTAAAAAACATGATAAATAAAGATAAGAATGCAACTGTAAAATACATGTTTGCACAAGACGCCATTATGTGGGTACATTTTGCGTCAACCTATCAGAACTAATCTCATCGGTGTCACCACTCTGATTACAAAGACATCTAAAAATAACTCGGTCACAGCGCCACCTTTTATTTTTGGCACTAAACCAACATATATGTTTCTATATACTTCACGAAAACTGTAGAATGCATTAGAAGCATCTTTCTAATCAGTATCTATGGATAAGTGCCGACGAAACTGTCGACATATTAGGACGCTGTGTGGTAAATGTAGCTGGTGTACTACATCCAACTATTCCATATAACGCGTATGTAATAGCATCTGAAGTTATAAATACAGTTGATGCGGAAACAGTTGCTAAAACCATTAACGAGAATTACACAAAATGCGTCATTCGGATGACAGGTACAGGGAAAAAATACTTCTATTTATTAGTGACAGTGTCGCATATATGTTAAAAGCAGGCAGACTATTAAAGGAAACATATCCTTATTTGCTGCATATTACTTGTGTAGCACATGCTCTCCACATAATCTGTGAATATATCAGAGACACCTATGCGGAAGTTGATTGACTTGTATCCGCTTTTAAAAAGGTTTTCAGAAAACCACTGTCGAGAGTAGCTCTTTACAGGGAAAAACTTCCATCATTGCCACTGCCTGCGTCGCCAGTAATAACTAGATGGGGAACATAGTTGAAAGTTACTAGTTTTTATGCAGAGAATTTCAATAGTTTACAAAATTTCGTTACACTGTTAAATGACGGTGCTCGAAGCATTTCTGAGTGCAAGGAAACAACACAAATCCCAAATTTAAAAAATTAGTTGTTATTCCTTCAGGAACACTTTGGAAATTTGCCTAAACTAATCACATATTTTGACAATCAAAATCTCAAATTAAAATATGGATTAACCACATTATATGTGGCTATTAATAATTTCAAAAGTATTTCAAGTGACTTCGGATGTGGCTTTCGGCAAAAGCTAGACGCAGTTTTTAATAGAAATCCAGATTTAATAACATTGCGGCAATTGTGCATGGGGACAATGACACAAAATCTAACTGCTAAATACGCTGAAATAAAAGAATATTTCCAGTACGCATCTATAACCAGCTGCGATGTAGAAAGGACGTTTTCTATCTACAAGGATGTACTTAATTCAAAGAGAACAAATCTTACAGAAGAGTACCTTGAGAAAGTATTGCTAGTAAATATTAATACTCCTTTACTCGACCTGAACTACAACATGAACAAATAATAAAGTGTTCTGTATTTTATAGATCACCACCCACTTTTTATCCAATTATATAAATAAAATTAAAACTCTTTAAAAATAGAAAATTTCAATAGTGCGCCCATGGGCGATGAGTGATCAACCTTTAGCGTACGGTCTATATTTATTACATTACTAGATAAATAACGTAAATATTTGTTATTTTCTTTAAATTCTATTTGCTTGCTTATGTTGCAATATCTACTTATGATAGTGGTTTTATTGTCAGTATTAATTATGTTTTTATATATCGATGTATTATACTGTACCGAGATGTTTATTCTTTGCTTGGATCTTTGTAATCTGTTATTTTCTAATTATTATTATTATTTTTTCCGTGAAGACAGAATATAAAATTATTGTTTTCATTCTGATAAAAGCTGTTCCTCGACCATAATTTGACTAGATGTCACGTAGTATAGTTCTACTGCATATAATGCAAAAGTGGACGGAAATGATTACAGTATAAATTAGTGAGTAAACTGCTAAGTATGTCAATAACCATTTGCGTTTCCTCCATTATATAAATGACAGATCTTTGAATCTCATCCGTCGTACAAAACAGATTTCGTACATACTTATACCACATTCAATCCTTAAGAAGAATATGAAGAACAGAACATGTCGGCAGGGGGAGGGGGCCTGTGACAATGACGTTTTTCTTTCTACATAAGTATTTATTCAAAGAGCGTCGTGTGTATTTTGTACCTGAGATGCGAATTTTACTATTTTTCCAAAGAAATACGAAATAACCGTTAAAAGAGAACAATGAAGGAAGTGGGCATTGTGTTGGTTTGAAAAACGTGAATGAAATCTTGGCGCCGGACTGTCCGCCTCATTGTGCATAACACCTTATCAGAATCACCGCGAAAGAGAGAAGCAGAAGACGAAGAGATGATGATTCCTTTCTTACCGGCAAGGCCCACATAAAAGCGTACCTATATATGCATTTGTCACCTTTCTTACGGCCCCGGACTCTTCTGATCGCATTCTTGTGTGCCCCTGCACCTTTTGTACGAGGCCGCCCTGTCTAGCTGATTGACAGAATGTGCCGCGTTAATCTGATATGTTCTCCTATGTCGGTGGTCGGTTCCCGAACAACCCATGTACAACCCGTTGTTAATCGTTTATTCTGGTTTTACACGTCTCTCTTTTGTCTTGATTGCCATAACTTCACAGTTCCGGACAAACTTTAAGAGATAAATTATATGGATAGGTGTGAAATGCCATATACAATCTACCGTTGGATTTATTTTCTAAATTATAGAATACATAAGTATGTTTTACCTACAGTAAAATAATGTATAAATAAGTGTTTCTTAATATCCGACTTATATTTGTTTAAATTAATAATAATAATAATAATAATAATAATAATAATAATAATAATAATAATAATAATAATAATTTATTGCTCAACGGATAATCCAATAACAGGTCAAACAATAAAGTACAAAAATTGTATGCATACATTTCAGAAATTAGAAATTATTACAAAATAAGATGTTAACATAAGTAAATTCTATTAAAATAAAGTGTCACCATAAATAAGCTCCGTTGTGCGACATATAGTTGTTACAGGAGAAAATGATAGTAAGTTGGTTCTAGGAATAGGAAGGGAGAAAGTAGGGGAAGATCGGGAAGAAATACGCGGAACAAGGAAATTTATGGAGGAAAGAATGTAAGAACTATCAATGAGACCATGCAAATAAAACGCGCACCATGTCTTTCACGACGCGACGTCAAGGACTGCATTCCATGTCGAGCCAAAAGCGTAGCGTAATCCATATTGCGCGCAGGATAAGAGCCGTCAATTTTGTATTACAAAAACTTCAGAAATCTTCTCTGAATCTTCTCAACCATTAACTGGAGGTAAGTGTAATGTGGTGCTCAGACTGGGGAAGCATACTCAAGTTTGTTAGCAACAAAGCTGAAAAATAAAGTTTTCAGTAGACTGATATTGTTGAAATGCTTGCAGGTACGTATAACAAAACCTAAGGTTTTATAGGTGGCAAGACATAAATTTGAAATATGTGGGACAAAGGTTAGACGGCTGTCAAAAATCACACCAAGGTCTTTAAATTCGTTGACCTTAGAAAGATTGTGATCGTCAATCATATAAGTGGATGGAATAATTCTACGCTTCCTAGTAAAAGTCATGTGGCAACACTTGTCAACATTCAGAACTAGTCCACCATTCACTGATCATATTCAAATTCTTCTGCAGAAGTTCCAGGTCTTGACGGATTGATAAATTTTGATGTTATCTGCATAAGCAAGTGTAGGACATGACAAGGAGGTGATCAAATCATTGATAAAAAGAATGAATAATAAAGGTCCCAGATTGGAGCCCTGAAGGAAGCCAGACTGTGGAACAAACTCGAAGGACTTGAAACCATTGTAATAAACATATTGCTGTGACATATAAATATTTATTTTAAATAACAATATTGCCATATAATTTATATGCTGTAACAACATACTTTTGTGTGTATTACCACACGTAGGGTATAGTCTTTTGTACACATTATACTCTTTAAATTATTCTTTACACACCAAGAACTTATAATTGGTTTTGTGTTTTATCTTATATTGTTGTGTCATGTACCTTATAACTATTGTGGGTCCTGGCAATGTTTGTGGTTCCTTCTTATTTGCTGATGATTTTTCTCTTGCTCATTATAGGGAAAGAGGTAATAGTTTTGTTCAAAGAAAAAAACTGTATGTCTATTCAACATAATCATGTATTTTTTTTTTATTGTAATTTATGGATTCAAAAATATAGTTTCCTTTATATGCACACCTTTATGCTCTAAACAAGATACATAATTGAAAAATGCTCATATCATTTATACCTAATGCCGGTTGTAATGTATGTAAATCTTTTGTTTATTTATTTATTCTACCAAACAAAATAAATATTTATCCTGCAAATAAACAAAAATAAACTTTTATTGTACGTTTATGAATATACTCATCGACGTTATAATATTTATGTATAGGCTTCAATTAATTGCTTTAGACAACCATTTGCACGTGTTGTATCGAGCTCTTAATCTATGCCTTGTGAAATTCTAATTTATTATTCGCTTAATTTGAAAGAAATTAATGATGTCTAGACAATACGATGAAGAAAATGCTAATTTTCACGTAACATCTCTCCAACTGACCAACACCATTAATCCTATTTGGTTGTAATTCCAACTATATAAATTCAAAATAAACCTTACAGGATAAATTATTTACTTGTCTATTTTTTTGTCCAACAATACATTGATTAATCATTCGCACGTAAAAATCAATGTCTGTCCAACAACTCGTATAACTTAATTTTCAAAAGAAATAATAAACTTACTTGTTATCAATAAATCTATTTTGAATGTCCATTATGAACGCTTCAAATGAATTCAAATGTATTAAATAAAATAAATTACTGTTACTATATGTGTTGAAGAAATAATGAAAAACTACAATATAAAAAAAAACTTATTCTTTAAGAGATCTTCCTTTTGTAAGTGTTCTGAGAAGTTCACCTCTCGGAGGTGTTATCAGAAAGTCTCCCTCTCGGAAGTGTTATCAGAAGTCTGTCTTGTCGAATCTTGTCTTCGTATTTATAGCGGCAAAAGTAAACTATGTTGACCATTGCGCCCTCTAGTCCATGTTTAGGTTGGTACTGGAATACACTTTTCCCGTGAAATCGCTGCCCATATGTTGCCGCCTTGATTCACGCACACATACACATTTTGTTCTGACAGTTCACAATTCACTTAAACGTCAACATAACCTTCCAATTCAAAGGTCCCCTCTGCTTTGCACATGATTTCCAACGGTAGGTTTATTCTTGTCACTAATACCATCCTTCCTTGTACTCGTCAATGAACCCATTACCTTGTTCATTGTTCGATGCATATTTTTCTTTCCATTTATTTATGTTAGTTTTACTTTTCTTTTAGTCGGAGTTCGCCTTGGCAAAATGGGAAACATGTCGAAAATAACCATTATTCCGCACTGCCTGTCCTTGTAGAACACGTCCGCCTCTAGTCCCTGAAGTATTGTGTTACGAACAAGTCATGAACACAGATACCTTTTATTTACTTATAATGTCAGCTTTTAAATACAAAAATATGTCACTGCTGATTGCTTCCATGTTTTACACATTTTTATATCCTTTTTTATTTGTCTAGTAATAAGCTAAGGTAAATTTTATTCTTTAATACTATTTATTTCTTAAACTCTCATAAGATTTTTATTGCCTTATGCATATAAATTTAATTTCTTTTCATGATTTATAACCCATACTTTTTGTGTATCTTTTCTACAAAAGAAATATATTACTTATATTTATTTTGTCTTTATTTCATATATTTCTTTATTTAATAAATTTTTATTCTACATCATTTGTTTTATATTTATTTAATAAACTTTACTTTGCATATTTCATTATTTACTGTTATAATAAAAATTTGACTATAAGTATGCAACTTTGTATACCTTCATGTAGTTCTTGTTGCATAATTTTACTCAATAATATCTAAATAGGACTTTTTCTTATTTTTACTTTTATTTCTAAGCTTAAACTAATTCTTAAATCAATCTCTAAAACTATTCTTATTTTACAAATTTGCGAGGTCACAGCATATCCCTTGGTTATTATACTTTGTCGTGAATCGTCAACAATGATTATTAAAGCGTGAACGACACATATAATAACCATTGTGAAAACTCGCACAAATGATTATTAATCTTCTACGTCTATATAATCATAGAGCATAGATATGTGATTAACGATACTTAATGCTAAATTTCTTATAGCTATTGCATTATTTGATGCGTCGCATCTTAAAATAAATTCTTCATTAATATCGGGTAAATTTTCTATTAATGCTTTGCAAAAATTCTCTTTCACTTTTTCAAATACTTTGAGAGTTTCAGGAGTCCATTTAAATTTTACTCCCTTCTTTATTATTGCAATTAATGTAAGCATGAAGGCAAAATATTTCCTTTCATCCTTTTGTACTTTGCTTCTTTTATGAGTCTTTTTAAACTTGACTCCTTTCTTTCTAATTATAAATAACATTACTAAGAATGAACAATCATTTATTGAATCATTACGTATTGTTGCCAGCCAAAAAGTACGCCTCCGATCGGTCCTTTTGAACTGTTCGATATTTACACACATTGTTAATGAAAATGTAACGCTCTGTTGAGCTTCAAAATAAGGTGAGTTTCTAGAATTTAAATATTTTGGTAGTATAGTGTCCCTTTGATCACTTATACCCCTTTTGTTTATTTCGACTACAGGATTGGTAAATGTTGATTCCGTTTTTTCTATAATTTTGTTCTTTAACATTTCTTTAATTTCTAATTTGACTTGTTCTCTGTATTTATTGGGGACAGGATAATTTTTAACTTTAAAAGGTTGTATTTCATCTACCTTTAGCCTGTGTTCATAGCCTTTTGCTAAACCAGGTTTATTATCAAATAACTCTTTATACTTGCTGACAAGATTGCTCACATGGCTTATGTATTGTTTATCGCAATTTAAATTCGTACCATCCCTATATTGCGTGAAGTCCTCACTTTGACGATGCTTCACAGGATGTGCACACTTATTGTCTAATAAACTACTATCCATTTTATTTGTGAGATTTTGTTCAGCATTATTTATATATAAATTATTAATTAATATCTCATCTTCCTGTGTTTCCTTACACCAGGAGATTATTGAATTTTTAATATGAAATGTTTTGTTTTCCATATTTATTTTTGTACCATATTGACTTAAAAAGTCTATCCCCAAAATACAATTGCTGTTCAAATTAGGCACTATCATGAATTCTGTTAATAAATTTAAACTACCTATTCTAACATTTATCCAAAAAACTTTATCTACAGTAATGATGCGTTTCTTATTTGCATTTATTAAATTTACTTTTCTTATAGGCATACAATATCCTAATTTTTCTATGTCTTTACTTATAATACTACTATCTAATAAAGATAATTGCGCTCCTGTGTCTAATAATGCTTCTATCTCTTCGTTCCCTATTTTTACTGTTATGTGTGGTAATTCCGTCGTGATTTTCTTTAGATCGTCAAAGTTATATACGTTTTGTACCTTCTTTTTCTTCTTGACTGGCCTTTCTAAAAATCCAACGAAGTCGCATTTGAGTAGGTAGAATTTACCCATTCTTTATTTGTCGGTAGTTGTCTTGAATCCTTGGGTATTGCACCTTTTGATTCTGTTTTTTTCTTCGTACTTATTTCTTCTTTTTCTTCACTTATTTGAACATTGTTCACTCTTCTTTCCCTCTCAGGGTTTCTTTCTTCCTTCCCATAATTCTGTTCTTTCTTCCTCTCATTTTCATCGTTTCTTGCTTTATTGTATGAATATGGATTGTTCCCATAGCTTGGCTTATTATATGTGTAAGGGTTGTTTCCATAATTCTTTTTACCCTGATTTTGATTGTACCCATTATTATTGTACTGTTTATCTTGATTGTAACGAGGTGTCTTGTTTATATGTGGATTATTTCCATTGTTGTAGTTATTATTATCATTTCTGGGTGGATCGTTTGTATATTTGATGTTTCCATAACTCTTGCTGTTTCCCTTCTCATCCACATCGTCTAATCTCTTGACCAGTTCCAGGAGTGCTTCAATGTTATCAATTCCTTGAAGTGCCACCGCCTGTGTAACGTTGTGGTCAAAGTGTGCTGCTAGCTGTGAAACAATATCACTTTCTTCAATGGTTGGTTGGATGTATTTAAGAAAAGAATATTTTCTTATGATGTAGTTTTCTCTAGAAGATCCAGCTCTGTATTTGCCAAACACTAAATCGTGTCTAATCTTCCTCTGCTGAGTCTGTCCCCAGTACTGTCTCACAAAACGAATCTCAAATTCTTTGAAATCCACTACTTCATCTATTATCATATCGTACCACTGAAGTGCATAATCCTTCAAACAACCTCTTATGAAATGTAGCCTTGACATCTCATCAGATATTCCCCTCATGTATGTTTTTATCGTTCTCATAAACGCCATTGGATTATCTTTGTAAAATCCTGAGAATTTTGGTATATTCTCTGCGCTACCAGGTATTTGTGTCAAAGATACACTAGGTGTACTAACCCCATGTACTTTGTTCTCTAACCCTTTTATAGTGTTTTCGAAGTTTAAAGTTTTGTTTTGTAGGGTCAACATTGTGTCCGTACAAACACCATATTTTATTTTACAATCTTCCACTTGGTGTGAAAGTTCTTGTATTTGCTCTTGATATTGCACATTATTCCCTTTAACTTTATTTTCAAGAGAATTTATTTTCTCATCTACCTTATCAAAACTAGCTTGTGTTTTGGCAGATCTTTCGTTGATTTCTTTTATTATGAATGTGCCTTTACCTTCACATTTCTTTTCATTAATGTTTATTTGTTTATTTAAAGTTGACACTGACTGTTCTAACTTTAATTCTACTTTTGCATTTAGCTCTAAAGTTTCTTTTCTTAATTCCATGAGAACCTTGTCTAATCTTGAGTTCATTTCTATTTTATTTTGTTCTAATCTTTGATTTATACTTAAATTATTTTCTACTAATCTTTGATTTAAATTCTTATCACTTTCTTCTATTCTGCTGAATAGTTTATTAAAAAGATTCTCAATTTTTTGTTCACCAGTTATGCTACTGATGCTTTCTGTTTGTACGTTGCTATCAAGTGTTTGATCCTCTGATTCAGGTTTTTCTGAATCTGAATCAGAATATACCGGACGATTGTCCCTGTATTTAGTGAACTGTGAACCTTCACCATCATTTTTATCTTTATCTGCCATTTTTATCTTATTTCTAACTTATAAATTAATAACTAAACTTATCTAATCAAATACTATTCCTTTTTTTTTTTTTTTTTTTTTTTTTATATCTTTCTAAACAAGAGAAATTGATAATTCACCAGTAAATGAAAATTAAGGTAATCTGTCTCTAACTTGGACACTGAATAATTATTCTATTTACTAATAAATAAAAAAAATGAAACAAACTTTGTACCCATTATTTGTACAAAATAAATTATTATTTTTTTGTTTAAACATTTAAAAAAAAACAAAAATTGCATTGCTTCACAACGTTAAATGTTATGTAAATAATTATTGACAAACGAGAAAATGAATACAATGCTCCACTATGTTAAGCAACATTAATTATATATATATATATATTTTTTCTTCTTTTAAACAATTATGAAAAATAATGCATTGCCTCTCTATTTTGGGCGTTAAATAAATACATGATTAATAAACAACAAGAAAAGGAATACATTGCCCCACGTTGGGCGCCATTTATATTAATGCTGTGACATATAAATATTTATTTTAAATAACAATATTGCCATACGTTGGGCATCGCCAATTTAAATTAATGCTGTAGCATATAAATATTTATTTTAAATAACAATATTGCCATATAATTTATATGCTGTAACAACATACTTTTGTATGTATTACCACACGTAGGGTATAGTCTTTTGTACACATTATACTCTTTAAATTATTCTTTACACACCAAGAACTTATAATTGGTTTTGTGTTTTATCTTATATTGTTGTGTCATGTACCTTATAACTATTGTGGGTCCTGGCAATGTTTGTGGTTCCTTCTTATTTGCTGATGATTTTTCTCTTGCTCATTATAGGGAAAGAGGTAATAGTTTTGTTCAAAGAAAAAAACTGTATGTCTATTCAACATAATCATGTATTTTTTTTTATTGTAATTTATGGATTCAAAAATATAGTTTCCTTTATATGCACACCTTTATGCTCTAAACAAGATACATAATTGAAAAATGCTCATATCATTTATACCTAATGCCGGTTGTAATGTATGTAAATCTTTTGTTTATTTATTTATTCTACCAAACAAAATAAATATTTATCCTGCAAATAAACAAAAATAAACTTTTATTGTACGTTTATGAATATACTCATCGACGTTATAATATTTATGTATAGGCTTCAATTAATTGCTTTAGACAACCATTTGCACGTGTTGTATCGAGCTCTTAATCTATGCCTTGTGAAATTCTAATTTATTATTCGCTTAATTTGAAAGAAATTAATGATGTCTAGACAATACGATGAAGAAAATGCTCATTTTCACGTAACATCTCTCCAACTGACCAACACCATTAATCCTATTTGGTTGTAATTCCAACTATATAAATTCAAAATAAACCTTACAGGATAAATTATTTACTTGTCTATTTTTTTGTCCAACAATACATTGATTAATCATTCGCACGTAAAAATCAATGTCTGTCCAACAACTCGTATAACTTAATTTTCAAAAGAAATAATAAACTTACTTGTTATCAATAAATCTATTTTGAATGTCCATTATGAACGCTTCAAATGAATTCAAATGTATTAAATAAAATAAATTACTGTTACTATATGTGTTGAAGAAATAATGAAAAACTACAATATAACAATAAAAAAAAACTTATTCTTTAAGAGATCTTCCTTTTGTAAGTGTTCTGAGAAGTTCACCTCTCGGAGGTGTTATCAGAAAGTCTCCCTCTCGGAAGTGTTATCAGAAGTCTGTCTTGTCGAATCTTGTCTTCGTATTTATAGCGGCAAAAGTAAACTATGTTGACCATTGCGCCCTCTAGTCCATGTTTAGGTTGGTACTGGAATACACTTTTCCCGTGAAATCGCTGCCCATATGTTGCCGCCTTGATTCACGCACACATACACATTTTGTTCTGACAGTTCACAATTCACTTAAACGTCAACATAACCTTCCAATTCAAAGGTCCCCTCTGCTTTGCACATGATTCCCAACGGTAGGTTTATTCTTGTCACTAATACCATCCTTCCTTGTACTCGTCAATGAACCCATTACCTTGTTCATTGTTCGATGCATATTTTTCTTTCCATTTATTTATGTTAGTTTTACTTTTCTTTTAGTCGGAGTTCGCCTTGGCAAAATGGGAAACATGTCGAAAATAACCATTATTCCGCACTGCCTGTCCTTGTAGAACACGTCCGCCTCTAGTCCCTGAAGTATTGTGTTACGAACAAGTCATGAACACAGATACCTTTTATTTACTTATAATGTCAGCTTTTAAATACAAAAATATGTCACTGCTGATTGCTTCCATGTTTTACACATTTTTATATCCTTTTTTATTTGTCTAGTAATAAGCTAAGGTAAATTTTATTCTTTAATACTATTTATTTCTTAAACTCTCATAAGATTTTTATTGCCTTATGCATATAAATTTCATTTTTTTTCAAGATTTATAACCCATACTTTTTGTGTATCTTTTCTACAAAAGAAATATATTACTTATATTTATTTTGTCTTTATTTCATATATTTCTTTATTTAATAAATTTTTATTCTACATCATTTGTTTTATATTTATTTAATAAACTTTACTTTGCATATTTCATTATTTACTGTTATAATAAAAATTTGACTATAAGTATGCAACTTTGTATACCTTCATGTAGTTCTTGTTGCATAATTTTACTCAATAATATCTAAATAGGACTTTTTCTTATTTTTACTTTTATTTCTAAGCTTAAACTAATTCTTAAATCAATCTCTAAAACTATTCTTATTTTACAAATTTGCGAGGTCACAGCAATATGTACTTCGATTGAGTAAATATGATTCGAAAAGTTTAAGCAATGAGGAACTAAAACCATAAACAGACAATTTGGCGAGTAATATACCCATGATCTAAGGTGTCGAATGCCTTACTAAGATCGGTAAATAGAACATCCACCTGACCCTGCGCATCAACTTTGCAACTTATATATTGACAAAATTAAATGGTGATAAGGTTTGTAACTGTCGATCGACCACGGACATAGCCATGTTGGTCAGGTGAGATGTATGATTTAGTACCGTGATATATACATGAGTAAAGAAAGGATTCATAAATCTTAGCAAGGTTAGATAAAATAGATATCGGTCTATAATTGTCAACAAGCGTTTCAACACCTTTTTTGTGCACTGGACAAATTTGTGCACGCTTCCAAGAGGAAGGAAAAACAGTTAAACGAATTGATAAATTAATAATAATAGACAAAGGTATCGCCAAAATGTGTCTGGTATCATGAATGATAAAATTAGGAATTAAGTCATCCCCAGAATTACAATTCTGCGGAAACTTGGACATAATATTCATTTATTTCTGGTTCAGAAACTAATGGAAGAACAACAGGTAAATGATTCACTGAAGAACTAGGTACGTTCTCATGAAAAGGTGTACTATTATAAATTGAATTGACATGAACATAAAAAATAAACAACATATTACACAATATTATAAAAAGAGTAAAATTATTTTCTGAAAAAAACACGTTTGCAGTTAATTTGTCTTACATAGCATTGCACCATTTAGTTTCACAGTACCAAGCATTCACGATCTTTAAATAATAACTATAGACCGGACATACCAGGTTTAAATTGCGACGGAGCAAAGAAATAATGTAAACGACACAAAGTTACTGAATAGCACTATTCATATGGTGAACTGCAATATTTGTTGTCTCAAAAACGACAGCAAAAAAAGAGCATTTTACTTGTAAATTCTTTTCTTCATCTGCGTAGGTAGAAGCGTGAGGTGTTTTTAACATTTATTATATTTACAGTATATTTCGTAAGATAAATAAAGTACGGAGAGTTAGTTTCGTTTTTTCATTTTTTTGACTGTTACATACTTCGTAACTTTTGTGTGCATTGGATTTCGTTAAGTTTCAATAACATATGCATACATTTTTAGCTATCATTTATTTAGATCTAGAACATTGTTTCTGTTACTATGATATGCAAGAACGTCGACAATGGCTTCGTGAAACAATGGCGAGTTGGATTAAGGGTCATACTGATTGTACAGGGTGAGTCATTAGTAGCCGCTTCTTCGATGGCTCTTTTGTGTTTTAAATAAAAGAAAAAATAATTAGTGGAAGATCCATGGTTGCTTATGGCGCATATTGTAAAAATACTTTAAGCTCTGACGCACTTCCGGTTTCACCGGAAATGCACGGAACTTAATTTTTTTAAATGACTCACCCTATATATTTTTGGATTTTCTTGTACTGCTTTAAATTGTCTGTTTGACAATTTTTTCTTTTTCAAAATTGAGCCAATAGTTTTTGAGTTATTAATTTTTTTTTGAAAATATTTGACCAAAACACGTGTTCAGAAAAAAATCATTTTCACATTGTTTTTAAAAGCAAAAACATTAACTTTGGTGGTGCTTGTAGCCAAGAAAATTCTGCATCATTTGGTAAAGTTGCACTCGACAATACCTCAATAAACTTTGTTTTTTCAAAGCCTACTTCCTGAAATTTTCACATACCAAAAACTTATTTTTTTTAAATGGAACACCCAGTATTTTATTGAGGCATTTTGTTCCTGTTTTTATTCTCTTTCATTTTTGTTAACAATGTCCTATACCTATCTTTTGTAATTTCTGAGATAATCAGTATAGGAGCAATTAGCGGTCAATTAAAGAACTACGAGCGCTGTTGTTCTATGCACCAAAATATTCGTTGAACCAATGGAAGGCAGGGATGCCGCCCGACTTCCTTAGTCAAGTGTCAAACAAAGTAAATGTTATATCCAACTATCCCAAAAGTAATAACTTTATAGAAGAAGAGCATCGCATTTCAATTTTTTAATTCCGGCAATTTCCAGTTGCAGTATTTCATTTTTAACACTGTTGGTTAACATAGAAATAAAATAAAGGTTATGTTTACTAACATATTTGAAGATGTCTTCAAAAAGTTTTGAAAATCCGTTCGTAGATAGCGAAGATACTCTCCTCCATTAACATTTTCATCAAAGAAATAAGGTCCAATTATGTAACTACCCACTATTCCTCCCCACAGTTTTAATGACCAACGATTGTCAAAGTTTACAGGTGTGATAAAGTGGGGGATTTTATGTGTTATAATAATGGAATTGTGACGATGAACGTATTCACTTGAATAGAAGGTTTCGTTGGTAAACAACAAAAAATTGAGAAAGCCAGGATAATTTGTCTGTTGCCAATTGACAAAAATGTAAGTGATTCTGAAAATTTCTTTTATCTAACCTTGTGTATGAATATGCTACGGGTGAATTTCGTATTTCCTAATTATTCTGGATTCTCAAATTTGACTTACATCTAACTGCCGACTAATTTTCGTAGTACTAGTATGGGGGTGTTCAACTACACTCGCAAGTACAATAAACGTCTTATCCTCACCAGTTATTGCTTTTTCCGCTCTTTCTTTCATATTCAATGCTTTCTGTTCACTCACACCGTCCATTTTATATTTTCGAAGGTTTCTGGCTTCGGTTGACTTCTACCAGGGATCGCTGTGCATAAAGTCTGGATGCTAGCAATGAGTTTCTTTCAGATTCACCCAAAATGTCAATATATCTATTAACTCTTCATAAGAATAATTCATTTGGATGATAACTAATAGCGATGCTTTTATAAGTTTGACATAAATGTATACAGGCTTTCTTTAACAGTTGATTCAGGCAGTCAGCCGCATTCCAGCCTTTATTGGACCAATATTTGGGTACAGAGAACAGCACCCGTAGTTCTTTAATTGACCGCTAATTGCTCGTATAGTGATTATCTCAAAAATTAGAAAAGATAGGTATAGAACATTATTAACAAAAATGAAGGAGAATAAAAAAAGGAACAAAATGACTCCATAAAATACTGGGTGTTCCATTTAAAAAAAATTATTTTTTAGTATGTGAAAATTTCAGGAAGTAGGCTTTGAAAAAACAAAGTTTCTTGAGGTATTGTCGAGTGCAACTTTACCAAATGATGCAGAATTTTCTTGGCTACAAGCACCACGAAAGTCAATGTTTTTACTTTTAAAAACAATGTAAAAATGATTTTTTTCTGAACACGTGTTTTGGTCAAATATTTTCAAAAACATAATAATAACTCAAAAACTATTGGCTCAATTTTGAAAAAGAAAAAGCAATTGAACAGGCAATTTAAAGTAGTACAAGAAAATCCAAAAATATATAAGGTGAGTCATTTAAAAAAATTAAGTTCCGTGCATTTCCGGTGAAACCGGAAGTACGTCAGAGCTTAAAGTATTTTTACAATATGCGCCACAAGCAACCATGGATCCTCCACTAATTGCTTTTTCTTTTATTTAAAATAGAAAAGAGCAATCGAAGATGCGGCTACTAATGACTCACCCTGTATGTCCATTGTCAGTGATTCCGAAATGTATTGCAAAGTCTGTAAAATATCGTTACAGAATGCCCAAGAAGCGCACGTACAACGTCACTTAACATCGCTAAATTTATCTTATATTTCGTAAGATAAATAAATTACGGGGAGTTAGTTTCGTTTTTTCATTGTTTTGACCGTTGATTACATACTTCGAAATGTTTGTAATAGTTCCTGCTTAATACCGTTTCATTGAATCTACTTCTCCCAATTTTCTTGGCGCAAGTTGTGCATTGGATTTCATTAAGTTTCAATAACATACGCATACATTTTTAGTTATCATTTATTTAGATCTAGAACATTGTTTATGTTACTTTTTCAGATATGATATGGTAGAAGGTCAAGAATGGCATCGTGAAACAATGGCGAGCTGATTGTATGACCCTTAATTCATTGTCAGTGATTCCGAAATTTATTGTAAAGTCTGAAAAATATCATTACAGAATGCCAAAAAAGGGCATGTACAACTTCACTTAGCATCGCTAAAACATACACAGAAATTGGACCCGTTGAAAGCTGACAATTTTAACGAAGAACTCTGTGAAGCTTTAATGGCGGCTAATATCCCATTAAATAAACTTGACAATCCCACTTTCAAAACATGTCTTTAAAAATATACTGGCCGAAATGTTCCTGATGAATCCACCTTACGCAAATATTTTGTTTCTAAGTGATTCACAAAAAAGTAGAATGCATTAGAAGACATCTTTCAAATTAGTACCTATGGATAAGTGCCGACGAAGCTGTCATTATATTAAGGCGCTGTGTTGTAAATGTTGTAGCTGGTGTACTACATCCAACTATTCCATATAACGCATATGTAATGATATCTAAGTTATAAATAGAGTTGATGCGGAAACAGTTGCTAAAACCATTGACGAAAATTTACACAAAATGCTTCATTCAGACGACAGTACAGGGAAAAAATACTTCTATTTGTTAGTGACAGTGCCGCAATATATCAGACACACCTATGCGGAAGTTGATTGACTTGTATCCGCTTTTAAAAAAGAGTTCAGAAAGGCACCATCGAGAGTAGCTCCTTACAGGGAAAAACTTCCATCTTTTCCACTGCCTCCCTCGCCAGTAATAACTAGATAGGTAACATGATTGGAAGCTACTAGTTTTTACGCATAGAATTCCGATAGTTTACAAAATTTCGTTACATGTTTAAATGACGATGCTCGAAGTATTTCTGAGTGCAAGTAACTCACACAAATTCCAAATTTTAAATATCAGTTGTTATTCTTTCAGGAACAGTTTGGAAATTTGCCTAAACTAATCACATATTTTGAAAATCGAACTCTCCACATTAGATGTGGCTATTAATAATTTCAAAATTATTCCAAGTGACCTCGGATTTGGCCTTCGGCAAAAGTAAGACGTTGTTTTTAATAAAAATCCAGATTTAATTACATTGCGGCAATTGCATATGGGGACAATGACACAAAATCTAACTGCTAAACTGCAGGAGGGATATAGAAAGGACGTTTTCTATCTACATGGATGTACTTCATTCAAAGAGAACCTTGAGAAAGTATTGCTAGTAGATATTACTACTCTTTGACTCGACTTGAACTACAAAATGAACAAATAATAAGGTATTTTGTATTTTATAGATCGCCACCCACTTGTTATCCAATTACATAAATAGAATTAAAGCTCTTTAAAAAGAGAAAATTTCAATCTTTCATCAACCTTTAGCTTCCTGTCTATAATAATAACATTCCCTTAACATCAATTAAATTGCACAATTCCTTAAATCCAAATCAAATTAAGTTAAGGAACAAACTTTATGTGTATATAATTCAATGCAAAGGTCAGGTAATTTAAATGAAGGATTTTCTAATAGGTGGTCATAAACAAATCACATTCAAACCAATCTAATCTCCAAATGCCTCTAATCAAAACTAGATTGATTACGGAATTTTGTTTTCAAAGTGGTGTATGTGATTTCAACCTATAATATTGTGGTAAATTATGAAGACTTATCAATGCCAATAATGGAATTTAGATAATTTTGAATTCTAAATTTTTAGAAATTTTGGAGTTTACATTAATTGTTTTTTCTTTATTCAAAACAAGTAATCACTTAATAGCAGTTTGATAACTGAGGTTATTTATAAAGGTAATAACTCAGTTGTTTCAGACCAACAATTCTTTAAGCTCCCTCTTAACCAACATCCAAGAATCTATTGAAGGTATTATATTCAGGTGAAATTCATGGGTCATAATTTTAATCCAATCAAAATTCCATCTTGGATTTTGAGTATATTAACTAAGGGAATCTGAATTCCAATACAAATTAAAATTGTACGGTGTTGAACTATTCAAAACAAACTGCGCCACATGTAAAAAAACAAATATGACGATTGTAATCTCCTCTTCATCAACCAGAATGGAAACTTTTCCGGTATTCTGCGATGAAATTCAATTACAAGTCATTTTTGATTCATTCAAATCACTATCAATATAATCCCACATTTCATGATGGAATTTCACATCTTCAACCAGAAACCACAGGATGTTGATAATTTATTTTAAGGTTTGGTGGCCATCGAATATTTGGTGGTTTATAAATATTTATAGTGAAAATTTCATCAACTTCAGTACAATAATATAAACGTCATTTATTATATTCCTGTCAATAGTCTGAATATTGCAAATCTACTGTTACATAGTATTCCTATCTATAAACATGATCAAAACTGAAGTTGAAATTAACCAATGAACGGTACCGGTTCTTGATATCAGCGACTATTACAAATCGACTATTCAAATGTAGGTAACAAATCAAGTATGTATTTTTTCATTAAGTGGCAAACGTGTCAAATAGATGAAAATGTCCGACAAAAAGAGATTTAACGATGTTTCGGATGAAATTATTGATAATCACATCGATTTGACAACTCCGATAAATACAAAGAGAAGTAAAGACAGCGTCTGGAGACAGTTCACGCAGTTTTGTGACGAATGCAAGTATATTTTGGAAGAGTCGACACCAGTAAGTAAACTGAACGAAATTTTGAAAGACTGGGCATGGAACATGAAAAAAGAGAACGGAGATGATTATAAGGAGTATACTGTAAAATGTATGTGGAATTCTACCGCCAAAAGTCTTCAAGAGTTATATTTTAAGAAGCATAACATTAAAATTGATCCTTTTCAAGGAATTGAATTCAAAAGTTCTAGAGATGCTCGTAATAGCAAAAGACGACGACTGCAAAAACTTCCAGATAAACGAAAGCAAAGTGCGACCTCTTTAAGTATGGACAATTTATTTGATATAATAGACCATTGTGACGAGACAACGCCAAATGGACTTCAAAAAAAATTCTACTATTTAGCTTCCGTGGAACTGGGATGGCGTGGAGGGGAAGGTGTCAACTGCTTGGTACATTACTTCAAAATTGAAATTAAATTTGATGGAACTGAGTCGGGTAGAGTAGAATATAATCCCATATTTAGTAAGACCTGCCAAGGAGGAAACCATAAATGCGCGGACAGTAAATGGTTGACGCCAAATATTCAAAATTCATATCGTTGTCCAGTCAGAATTTTTAAAACATTAGTTGGGAAATGTGGGCCTAATTTTACCTGCGATCGGCTGTTTTTGACGCCTAATCCATTTTGGATGAAGAAAAATTCCTTCAGGTACAAAAACTCGCCTATTGGGAAGAACGAAATTTCGAAATGGACCAAACAAGGAGCAGAATCTATTGGTTTAAATACCAAATGTCTCAAAATTACCAACCATTCTTGCCGTTCAACAGCTGTATCACAATTAGCCAAATCGGGAGTGCCTGAACAACAATTAATAAAAATAATTGGTCATGCCAATTCTTCCTCGATTCAGCCCTATTTACAGATGGACCAACAGCATTACCAACAGATTTTGAATCAGTTACGAGAGAAACAAAACAAGGGACTGGAAACAAGACTTTCCACCTCATCAGAGACGATCGTGAGAAAAACAGAGTTTGTAAAATCATCAGCAACACCAGGAAATATAACATACAATAATTGTGTGTTCAATTTTGGTTCAAAATAATTTATAGTTCTCTTTTCTTAACAGATAATAAAATATGCTTATTTTGCTCATTTCTTACTATGAAACTTGGTTTAGGAAATAATCTTAACAAATATAGCTCGAGCTTGATAAGTAGTCGACTATTACATTGTTTCAATTTTTCTCGTGTGCCTCCTAATTTGACTTAATCAAAATTGGCATTAATAATTAAAGACTAAAGCCCTCGAGCTAAAGCTCTCGTGCTCTAGTCAAATTATTAATGCCAATTTTGGTCTCGTCAAATTGACCATAGCGCACACTCGAAAAATTGATAACAATGAAATAATCGACTATTTGTCAAGATCTCGTTATATTATCATTGACTATCCTTACTGCCTAAGATGGCAATAGAAAAAAAGTTGTGAATGTGTTCTTTTCATACAGTCATTGGAATTTCAAGTATATCCATTACATTTAAAATCACATTTGCAAACCGCTACATTTCACTTTATTATTATTCATCTTTGTAAAGTAATTTTAGTAGGCCTTTTTCGAAATATTCATATTAATTTACAGAACATAACGTTTTATTCTTAGTTTGACTAATTAACAGGAACTAATACAAAATACAATATTTGTGTATACAAATAAAAGTAAAATAGGAAATATTTCTCGTCAATACTTAAGTTTGGCTTATACGTAGTCGTCAAATTTTAATTTCGGTTTGTACTTCTATCGCATGCAGAAGATGACCTTATAATATGCAGGGATGCCTGCTTGCTAACAGTGGTGGGAGAGCAATGCAGTGTCGGGGGATCCTCACTCCTTACATTTCATAGGAAACGTTTGTCTTGCAGCCTCGCTATATGTTTATCTTTAGTTTATTTCGTCGCGCTCTTTTCCTCTTTCTACTTTCGTATCAGAAATTAAAATATGTCGACTGCGGTATAATAAAATAATCAACTGTACCCAAACATTTTTATTGGATCATCTTGGCACAGTTGGCAGCGCGCAAGTCCTGCAAACATTTGAGGCGTAAATTAAATCTTACAGACGTCAAAATTTTTATAATTTAATTTCGCTAACTAACAGTATCAATTTCAGTTGGAAAGATTATAATTTTCAATAATTCTTTTGCACTGAGATATATTTTTATTTTTGAAGTAGCGCGCAACCATCAGACGCATATCATATCTAGCATTAGTAATTTAATACAGTTTAAGACGTTAAAAATGATAATAGATTTCAAGTCCCGTTTTGGCGCAGTTGGTAACACGCAGGTCCGGCAAATCTTTGTGACGTAAGTTCGAATCTTACAGACAGCGAAATTTTTAGAATTTAATTTCACTAATTAGCAATATCTGCAGTTGCAATTGGGAAGATTATAATTTAAGTGATGGAATTTCGAATTTTGGATAGAGACAGTTAATTTTATTCGATTGCGATTATCGATTGTCAATATGATCCAGACCAGTAAGTATAATACACAAAATCAAATTTAACTACAATCTCAACTTGTTAAGCTAATTAAAGAAAATAATAAAGCCAATTCAAAGGCATTATTCAAAAGCTAAAAAGTGTTTTGCATTGGATTTAATTGATCGTCTTTCACAAATAAAGCTCCAATATTTTACGTGTACCTATGCTCTAAATTTTAAAAGGAACCTAATCAATATTTATCTGTATAAAATACTTTGGAAATTTTATTGAATACATTATTATTTTACCCATAACCATATCAACTTTACGGATGCTTATGTTCATTATAAGAACTATTGAGGCGATCCTATTATATATTACTCGATTGTGCGATCAGCGACTGTTTTTACCAAGGGGTAAACAGCTGGGTAAATTCTGGTGTATAGGTTAGGGGATGTCCAGGTATGTTTGAGGATATCCAAGGATGTCTTGGGATGTCCAGAGATGTCTCTGGATGTGCAAGAACTTCATACCAGAATTTATAAAATTGCAGGATCAGGCATGCGCGTACTACTACCTATCAACTAGTATCAAAATTAAGTTTTATTAAATATTAGAATTTTCGCACCACGTACAGTAAAGTTTAGAGGTGCCCTAATTTATATTTATCACTATTTTTTTGAATGTATTCAAGAGTGGCAGAGATAAAATTTAACCTTCTATGCTATTCTTACAAGACGTAACGCAAAAACTTCCTATTATTAACGGATCATTTACATTCTTAACGTTGTTTCTAGTTGGAATTATTATAACCTGGATGATATGAATCCCAATTCATTTGAATGTCACAAAGCCAGACTCTTTAAAAGCATTCTTAAATGCTATGAATTTAATAATGGGCTATAATCTTCCCAATTGCCAACTTATCGGGGGTGGATATTGGAGGAATGGAACGGTTTACAAGAGAAATTATGCCTTCTGTGATTCCCGAAAATCTGTATAAAGATTTATTTGGCATTTTCCACTTGGATCCAAAAAAATCATAGCGACTGAAGCATTGGCTAAATCAATTGAAGATCAAAACATTTGAGAATACAAGTTGAACTGAATTGCTGGAACTATTTGCTCTTGCTTTGCAAATCAAAAACAGCTATTGCCGAGACTTTGCAAAGAAAAAGGGATGAAACTGCAATTATGAAAAAGTTAGCGTTTTGTTGGTTATTGAAGAAATCTCAAGAAAAGGTCAGTCCTGATCATTTGCTCAGATTCATAAATCCTTCAGAAAAAAAAGGAAAGGAAATATAATCAACCTCCTTGTGAGTAGTAGGTATCCAAATATATTACAAATAAAACAAAATGCAAAGGAAAAAGAAAAGACCGCAACTTGATAAACATAACTATTGAAAAAGGAACACCAACTTAAAGAATTTAATTAACGGAAAGTTGAACTAATAATAAGTATTTCCGCCTCAGACCCGTATTACGTCAGCCATCCGCCTAGGCAAAGACTTAATGAGACCTCTGGTGTAGTCTTGACCAATCTGATTCCATTCTTCAGTGACCGCTGCTTCTAGCTCCTCTAGCGTACTTGGTGGAACGTGTCTGATTGGTAGTGCCCACCCAATGTGATCCCAGACATGCTTTATTGGATCCATGTCCGAGCTTCTATCTGGCCACTCCAAAAACGTATGTCAAAACCTCATTTAGGTAATTTTGTACAATGTTGGCGATGTGGTGGCGAGCGTTATCATGTATTAAACGGAAATTTGGGCCTACGTCAGGTACAAATGGAGCCACAAGTGTCTCAAAGATAATCCTAATGTACCTATCTTCGGTCATAAAGCCATTATGAGTAACTTCCAACTACTTCTTAGCCTCGGAAGATACACTTCCCCATATCATAATCGAACCACATCCGAAATCTGTTGTTTTTCTGAAGTTGCAATGACTGAAGCGGTCACCATCTCATCTATATCCTGGCAGGCGTCTATCTGATGAGAACAGGCAATACCAGGACTCGTCTATGAACAGACTGTTACCCCAATCTTCAGCAGTAAAATTACGATGATCTCTCGAAAACTGTAGTCTGTGAACCCAATGTTCTCTAGTGAGTATGGAGCTTTGTCTGGTATAGTTTTTTATCTGTCTTGCAGTGCAATGCCTTATTCGCAAGGTTATAAGTCATAAAAAGCGATCGTCTATGGCCGTAGTTGACCGCTTCCTACCTTGTCCTGGTCCCAATTTATCTACACCTGCACACCTCTTACAAAATTGTCGATACTCGGACACCTAACCCCCTACCAACGTGTCTTTAATTCCTACCATAGTTGATTAACGTAATGGCATTGACAATATCTTAGTGACTCAAATTACGTGCATTGCGCATTGGGGAACCATCATTCATCTTTAACAAACCAGGAAAGCGGGTTCTACATCAAAGCACGTGATAAATGTTGAAAGAAAAACTGCAGTTTCAAACTTACCAATTTTTGAAAGAAATGAGAAGAGGTAAAGCACCTAAAGCTAAATTAGAAAACAAAAACTAAGTTGAACTCAATGCATGACAATGTCATAAAACCAAAACAAACAAACAGTACTGCAACGATTTACTTTTCGTAGATAAGGTGATTCCATAATTTTTTTTCGGAGTGTAGATTAAAAAAGTACTCAAAAGATATTTATTGCAGATGTACTTAGTAGTTAAGGGGGAACTGCCGAGATATGCCAGAGTTTCGACGAGAGAGTACAAAAAGTTCGAAGCAGGATAGTAGATCGCGACACATGGGCAAATTCAATGTGCCGACGGAACTTGGAAGGGGTAAAATTAAAGTGGGATGGAGGCGCTCGTCTTGACTTGCTGATTTTCTGAAACACATGCGAGTTTATTTACGACGTTTTTTTATATGTGCAGACAAAACGCTTCGTGTTTTATTCCTATAATCCAGCGAATTTGTTAAACTTCCCAGGTATTTATAATGTATGTATGTATGATAAGTAAGGATAACCAAAACTGTCTTATAACTGACTTATAACATCATAAAAATATTTGTAAATCAAATCTTGAGGAATTAAAATCAAAAAAATACCGTAAACATATAAGGATTGAACAAAATCTAATTCACTTCTTTATTTACCCAATTTTCCACATACGGTTCCCGAGGTTCTGATCAATTTTGAGACACGTTGGTTCATTTTGTTGGCTGCAATAACGTTTTTTTGAAGAGAGTTACAAAGTCGGCTAAGCCAATTTTGAAATATTGGACTATAAAATTTGTGTTGATAATATAATTAATACTATTATACTATCATATTTGTTTAACTTATTTAGCTATCGTCTCACTTAAAATGACAAGAATAAGAGCACATTCCCGAAGGAAAAGTACCTATCGTATAGTATAACTTACGTTGGTTCCGAAGAAAATACCCAGAATGTGGAATTAGCAGAAAGTATCAACTACGATCCAATCGAAAGTAGTCGTAATACAAATTTTCCAACAATGGACTTACACAGAAGAAGAATTGTTGATATTAAAATGTTTTTCGATGCTGTAATACATTTCAAGCATTTGGAACTTTTCTCTTGTGGCAATGAACATTTGAATGTGATAAGCGAAAAAAGAATCGGACTGCTAAGCAAGTTTCTGGTAAAATGTAAAATGTGTAATGCGTCTAAAAATATTGATTCTGACAATGATTCAGAAGCACTGGACATAAACAAAGCTGCAGTTCTGGGAAGTATATCCACTGGAAATGGTTACACACAGTTGAAAGAATTTTTTTCAACCTGTGATATACCTTCGATGGGACCCCACGTTTTTACAAAAAATGAAAAAATTATATCGAAATTTATTCATGAAACAGCTTGGGAATTAATGGAGATGGCTGGAAAAGAAGAAGCAAAGCCAGCAATAGAAGAAGGTAGAGTTGATTCAGACAATATACCATTAATTACGGTTATAGCTGATGGTGCCTGGAGTAAGCGTTCTTACCGAGTAAATTACAACGCATCTTCCGGTGTTGGCGTAATAGTTGGTCAAAGAACGAAAAAAGTTTTATTTTTGGGAATCAGAAATAAATACTGTTGTATATGCTCCCGTGCTGAGTCCAAAAACTGTGAACCACCAGCGCATGAATGTTTTAAAAATTGGGATCGGCCATCAACGGCGATGGAATCCGATATAATTTTAGAAGGATTTATGAAAAGTGTGGAAATGCACAATTTGAAATATGGATACCTTGTTGGTGATGGTGATAGTAGCATCACAAAAAAGTTAGCGGACAGACGACCATATGGCGAGCGCCTAGTTCAAAAAATTGAGTGCCGTAATCATTTGTTGCGTAATTTATGTAGTAAATTACGTGATCTCACACGCAAAACTATAAGTTATAAAAAAATATCAGTTCCTGTTCTGCAAAGAAACGCACTGAATAACAGAATTAAAAAAAATTAGGTTTAGTATTTCATCTGCAGCAAGATATATGATAGAGAATAGAAATTTGTGTCAAACGGAAAAAATATTACAACTTAGAAAAGACATCTTCAGGCGCGTTGACCACATACTTGGAGATCATACAAAATGTTCCGCACATTTTCGTGATGGGATTACACCAACTCATGAAAAAAACTGGATTTTAAGTATGAAGACTTCTGGATTATATCAAAATATGATGATCATTGTAGACAGAGTCGCTAGAAATTCCGAAAGCCTGATAATCAATATGGATAATAATACGTCGGAATGCTATAATGCCATATTAGCTAAATTTGTAGGCAGTAAGCGTATAAATTATAGCGGGAGAAGGTCTTACCAAACACGATGCGAAGCTACAGCGATAGCTTATAGTTCAGAACCTGGTCAGCTGCCCAGATACGTTCACAAAAAAGCTGTAAACCGAAGTCCTGGAAAGTTCACAAAAAAATTTATGGCAAGTTGTGTGCAGAGAAGAAAGTGTATTAAGTGCAGAAAAATACTATTTCCAAAAAAAAAGAAAATTTGCGCCACAACTCCTGCAGATTCTGAATATGGGTTGAAGACGATATTTCAGAAGAAGAGTGTAAGATACGTGAAACTGAAATTTTAGTGTCACTTTCAAAAACTGCAAAAGAAAGAAACTATATACAAATAAATACTCTTGGTCAAAGCGACAATATGTTGTGGAAACAAGAACGTTCCATCAGACTGACAGCATCAAATTTCGGCACAATTTGCAAACTACGTAAAACCACACACTGTAGTAAACAAGTAAAAAACCTACTCTATGGAACGTTCTCTGGCAATGCCGGAACACGTTGGGACAAATATCATGAAAAACTAGCTCTTGCCGAATTGGAAGAACAATACAGCTTAACTGTTACAGAATGCGGACTGTATATTGATGACACATATAGTTTTTTAGCAGCATCGCCAGATGGTTTGGTAATGGAAGAAGGTGTAGTGGAAGTAAAATGTCCAGCAAACGCAGCAGAATTTCCTCCATTTGAAGCTGTGAAAAACAAAATAATAAAATTTGCAAAAATTGAAAAGGATACAATAAAACTGGTTCGTAGTCACTCGTGCTTTCTTCCAGAAATAGTAGATCCCCAACATACAATGAAAAAACCAATTACGGATTTAAGGGCGAAATGCCGGCGTCAGTAAGATTCTTGACGAGAGTTGAAATTTTCTGTTTCGTGGAACAAATACAAAACAAAGTAATTTATTCGTGTGTTTTAAGTTAAGTATATCTTATGATTGACTCATTATGAGAGAAACACTGAAAATTTCGAGAACCAGCAATACAGTTGGTATCTGACCCATGATTTATACAAATTTGACTAACTTCACATTTATGTAATCGAAAACAAGTGACAGAACCAATAAGTGAACAAGAGAACACTTTCATGCGATAATTTATTATTATCTCCGAAGTGGTTTAAGGCAATAAGAATGTGTCCAGCGAATGAATTCTACTTTTGGTAGTGAAGCTCTATCTAAAACTACAATATATCGCTGGTTTCAAGAAACTTGGACGTGATAGTCTCAGCGATGAATTGCGATGCTGAAATTCGTGCATCTTTAGGCATTGGCATCACTGCAACAAAAACAATTTTGCATGATCATTTAAATGTAAGAATACTCTGTGCGCGGTGGATTCCACATAATCTGTCAGTAACCAAAAAGGAGCTCGTGTGAAGTGGTGCAAAGAAACACTGAAATGCTTCCACTGATGTTCATCAAAACTTGTTTTTAACATCGTCAGTGGTGATGAAACATAGACCTACTTATATGAACATGAAAGAAAAAAACAATCTGCTGTATGGGTATTTCAAGGTAAAGCAAAACCGGAAGTTGTTCGAGCGCGCTGTGTTTCTAAACAAATGATTGCTTGTTATGTATCTAAGACTGATCATGTGTCACTGTTCCTTTGGAAAATGGTAGAGCTGTAAATGCAGAATGGAATACTACCATTTGTTTGTCGAAAATTATTGCAGAGGTGCGAAAATGCAATCCGAACCTACTTCATCACGACAATGTGAGTTCGCACACCGCAAAATTAACACTCGGCTATTTGACCAACAACAACGTTATATTACTCTGCTATTGTCTCTGCAGCCCCAACCTATCCCCCAATGACTTCCTTACGTTCACCAAAATTAAAAACCAAATGCGTGGACAAAGATTTTCATCACCTGAAGAGGCAGTTGAGACGTATGAAACACACATTTCAAGCATACTAACTTCTTAGTGGGATAAATGCCTTTTTAATTGGTTTATACGAATGGAAAAGTGTGTAGAAATTAAGAGTGATTATTTGGAAAACAATAAAGTACTTCAATCTGTTATCATTTTATTTTATTTGTGAGTTTCCCGAAATTTTCAGTGTTCCCCTCGTACCATAGTCATTATAAGAAGGGAATTTTAAAATTTTCTTTAATCCATATACTCTTTTTTTTTAACTAGCTAATTCTGTCAACAAAGTGTAAATTGTCAATTGACGTTAATTAGATTAAAAATTATTGATTAGATTTAAATTAATAAATGACACTCTTTACAGTCTGCTTTATCCTTTATCCATCGAGTGTTTTTTGAATATATGTAACACTGCTTTCCGAAGAGCGTTTCTTTTTAAAATTTTACAGGTGAATAGAAAAAAATTATTTGAAACACCCTGTATTTTATATTAGAGTCGACAAAGTCATTGACTACCAGATCAGGAACAAAATCACACTGTATATTAATATACATATGAGCATTACTTTTATTGACACCTACTGTGGGACTGTCATAAAATATGGAGTCAAAACAATATTCCCACTATATTTCTGTTCATAGTTGGGTTGTAAGAAAATTATTAAATAAGTACATAAAGCAAATGCGGATGACGACTAGATCTGTATAAGGACACATAGCTACTGCAACGCCTGAAAGGTAGGCTATGTGTATTCAGAAATAGAGCAAATCTTACGTTTGTAATTCCAGTTTTTCTCAATAACTATTTTGTAAATTAAGTTGAATTAAGTCTGTACGTTTACAGTAAGATTTATTGAAGGTACCTAAAGGACGTTTTTTTCCCTTTGTGGAAAATAATATAGAAAACATATGGTAAACTTGTGTCACCTTCTAGACTCCATATTTAAATATTTCAATAAGTTTTATAAAATTTAATTCTTTAGGTACCTCAGAAAAACCTTAAAATATTTGTTGGTTTTTATTTAAATAAAATCACTGCAAAAATTACGGAGAAAAACTTGAATTCCTAACCTCTTGATTTCTGTAATCTTACTGACGGCGGCAGTTCGCCCTTAAAAAAGGATGTATTGGGGATGTCCTCAATGTTTAGGCATATCAAGGGATATCTGAGGATGTCTGGGGATGTTCGAGGATGTACATGGACCAGGATGTACGAATATATTTTAGGAAGAAGGATGTCTGGTGTATACATTTTGCTCAGCGGTTGACCCCTCATTGTTTCCTATATAATTATGTCAAACAAAATAGTGAATATTCAGTTCAGAACTTACATCATAAAGTGCTTCTTGACTTATATGGCATTGATTCATTGAAAACTCATTAGAATTGCACAGGCTGAGGTTGTGAGCTAATGTGTCATCAGAAGTTATCAGGTGATAATAATCAGCATTCCTATGCACTTGGAGTTTCATTCGTTTGATTTATTTTAATTAATTTACTCTAGTTACTTGTTCCCTTTATGAATGTTATTTTTCATGCTTTTATTTTCTCTTCAAATAAAAACTGCCATTTCACAAGTATAAGAATGAACGAACCGAATAAAAGAATTAATTTTTATTTTACACATTTTTCTTGTGTGTCATAAGTATATTTATAAAAATATGGTTCTCCACATCAATTCCTTGACACGAATTATTGCGTGTTGAAAATACTGTCTGCCGTAAATTCATTCCAATTTTAATACAAGTAAATGTCAATTTTGTACGAGATGGAATTTAGGGAATTTACATAAATTGTTCAACTCTCCAACTTGGAAACATCTGAACGATTTTTAAACATGTAATTTATTGTGCTTATATATTTAAATGTGTCCAGGTACTGTCTAAACTGAGAATGAATTTATTTACTATAAGTAAATGTAAACACATATATTTCATGCAATGTTATTGACTTCTAAAATTATACATAAGTAATAAGTATAATCACAATATTACAAATGTAACTAGTATATCAATATGATCCATAGTTTGTACTATTGGCTTAATATATATATTTTTTAAATTATAATTAATAATTATTAATTCAAGTGCAAAAAATATTCAACGTATCAATATATTCCAACATCTTATACCAGTGTTTAATAAAGGTAATCGATCAGTTATGCTAAAATTTTTGAACATCTAACACCTACTAGAATTTACAATCATTATTTCGACGTGTCCATGACAAAACGGCACAAGCGCCATTTTTTCAATAAACAACCTTTTGACTCCATTCAATAAAGTTCAAAATTCTCTATCATCCTGTTGCTGTGGCATAAATGAGAAAAACATATTGTGGAAGAAAAACCGATTTAAAGTCGGCCCAAACGCCATATCATAATTTTGCGCATGAGCGATATTAACCAATTTGTATCACAAGCGCCATCTTGCCACTGAGCTACTGTTTACCTGTAATTGTGTAATGAACATTGTTCGTTTTATCATCGACTTGAAGATAATTTTAAGGTGACTAATCATTAATACTTAAATTTATCTTTCTTTCTTGTTTTTGTAATGTATAATGTCCCATAAGAATTGCTCTTAAATAGTGTTTGAAGATGTGGTGTTTGTGCCAAACCTAATAATGAAAGAAGATAATGTCACATTCTCCATTAGAGAATTATTTGATATTAATCTGTTTGGCATTAGCGCCACTGTTTACATTGAATTGATAGGGCATTAGAAACTCGCTGATAGCTTTTGTTTAGGTAAATTCTGTTTCAAATAAATACTGGTGACAGGTTCTTTTCTGTATAAATAGTGTACACAACTAATTTTTTCTCATAAATTTCCTTACTGTAGGAAAAAATACGGTGTTTATTGGAAGGCGTTTATGCCTTTTTCTTACTTACAGGGATGGCTTCTAGTCGCACTAAGAAAATGGTAGCCATGCGCAAACGAAATTGATTGATGATTCTTGTAATACGCTCTTGGATGAAGCTCTAAAAAATTCAATTATTTTTTATGACTGCGCATTGAATGACAATTATTTTCATCCCACAGATTTGGGACCTGATAATTTGATGTCTGTCGAGGATGAACCAGTTTTAAATACAACAACCATTCCAGATACATCTTCGCCTACGAGTATATCTTTGATGACCCTGACGACGCTAACGCTTGTCCAAAAAATGTCGAAACTATGCCAATATATCAAAAAAAGGTCGAAAATGTGCTGACGGATACTACACCTACCAAAACGCTAGCATCATCCAGTAATGACAATAGTTCAAGTTTTCAACCCACCATGTCTTTTCATGATAGTGGAATTGACAGCAAAACAGAAATTCCATACATATGGAAGTTCACGGATAAATTACAGCAAAGTCACCGTGAAGGACTAGAAAAAGTTGAAGTTTCTCTAAAAAAAATAATGAATAAGAATAAAAGAAAGGCACTTAGAGACTCGGGAAAAGAGTATGTAAATAGCAAAGGTGATAGAGTAGATGCAAAAAATTAAACCCAATCCGTGTGAAAAAAAGAAATGTTTGAATCAATGCAATATGGTTTCAGAAGAGGAGCGTAACGAAATATTTGAATATTTCTACAAACTTGAGAACAGTAATGATCAAAAATGGTTTCTGTCTGACTCCATAAGAGTGTGTGATGTAAAACGAAGAAGAAGCTATGCAAAAGGAAAAAAGCCCAGACTAGTAACCAATGAATATTTTCTTAAGAGAAACAATATTCCTCAAAAGGTATGCCGTCAGTTTGTAGTGAGCACACATGCAATAACAGTAAGATTACTACGTACCGTTTCAGAAAATAAGAAACCAACTAAGTTTCCTAACACTGATTTGAGAAGTCGACATCAGCCTAAACATAAAGCATCAGATGAGCAACTGAAAGTATTTAAAAATTTTATTGAATCCCTACCTGCGGTGCCGTCGCATTACTGCAAAGGTACCTCGCATAAAAAATATCTTCCTTCCGAAATAGGAAGTTTTAACAAACTGTTTCGATTGTATGTTAAAAATTGTCAGTGTGATGGTCTACCAATGTTAAAATGAAGTAAATTTCTTCAATTATTTAAAAAAGATTATAACTTAGGAATACATGTACCGAAAAAAAGGATCTTATAATATTTTTTTAAATGTTACTTTGTTTTACTTTGACACAAGTGCCATCTAATGACTTACAGCAAAATATGTAAAATGGCACATGTGGACATATGCACCAATATTAAACGATTGTTTTCATTTCGTTTGGCATAAGCGCCTCTTGTTATTAATGGCACAAACGACATTTAACACTTGTTAGGGTACAAGCGCCATGCCTTTAATTTTCATGATTTTGGAAAAGATGTATTAATGACAGAGTGAAAAGTAGTACTGTTATAGTAAAAAAAACAGTATAGCTAAATTTTTAAAGAATCTTGTTTTTAACCAAATGAGCAAGTAATCAGTCAAATACATTTTAGGTTATAGCGTAAATTGTCTTCAGTGGCGTTTGTGTCGTTCTGTCATGGACTCGTCGATTTGTTCACACATCAGCATGGTTTCATGTCCAAGTCATCTACAGTTACTATGTTTAGTTGTTGCTATGGTATTTGTTTAATCGACATTAGATTCCCAACAACAAGTAATTGTTATTGACACAGATTTTTCCAGAGCGTTTGAATCAATTGATCATAACTGGTAACTAAATAAAATCTGTAGAATTTCCGCTTTCGCTAATACAACATCTTAGTTGAACACTAAAGCTGCGTATATGTTTTCTACAGATACTTTTCTGATTATATATTCATGTATTTAGGAGTTCCATAGGTTTCTAATCTTGACCCTTTGTTTTTAATATCTACACAAACGATTTATTGTTAAGTCTAAACTGCCAGTATTCGGGATATGTAAACGATCTCAAAACATATGGCGTAATAATTTCACGAATAAATTGCATCATACTACAAATTAATTTCTCGATATTTAGCATGTCGGGTACTAAAGTAATATCTCTTTAAATGTCAATAAGTGTTTCTGTGTTTTTATATACCAAGTGCACAACTCTACAATACCGTTTCAATTTCAAATTGAGACTAATTACTTTCAAGTTAAGAATAAGCAAGTTCAAATCAAAATATCCCAAAAGTAATGTCAGAACCACCGACCGCTTCTTTTATAGACGTTTGACTTAAATGCACCGAGGTTAAACCATTGTTTGCGACTTGAGTGATTTGCTCGTTTAAATATGGAGCCAGTGGAGATTTGTTATATCATGAAGATAAGGAGCGTGTGTTTATCCAGTGGAAAGTAGAAAGTGTAACATACGGTGTGTCCAGATTTCGATGCTCACCATATTGGTATATCGGTTATTAAAAGACAGAACGGTTAAATAGGGAATGTTTTGCAGAATTCAATGCTCGCAACAAATCTCAATTCAAATTCATTCGAACTTCTTACAATTTTGAGATATTTTGAAAAAACCAATATTTGCCCATTTGAATTTTCCTCAATAACTCGATAACGCCTAATGCGATCTCTTTTAAACTGTAACATTGTTGAGACACTTTTTTAAAACAAATTTTTTGGTGTTGACAGTAACCCCCGATTTTCATATGTTTCCAAGTTCTTAGCGCTATCTTTTGTTTTTCTTGTGGCGGCCATATTGGATTTTTAATTAGTTAGATAGTCCTTAAAAATAGCTTTTCAATAATGTAAAACATGCCTAATAAATCTTTATTTATAGGAGAGATATGAACATTTGAATAAAATTTCACTTAATAAGAATTGATATTGGCACACACATTTGTAAAGGTTGATAAGTTGGAAGTTTATTTCAAAGTAAATAGAATCTCTGAAAATGCTTGCACAAGTTACGCCCAGCGTTTTCCGGACAATTAATAATAATAATCAGAAATTTAGTAAACTATGGAAGCTTCGAACAAAAAAGATCTATCAAGTTAACAATACTGATATTCATATATAATACAACGAGTAGTCAAAGTATGCTCGATTATTTTTGTGGTGGTTCACGAATGTTTCCTTGCGCTTGAATATTAATAGGACGAGTGCGTCAGCACGAGTCCTATTTACAAGCGCAAGGAAACAAGAGTGATAACACCGCAAAAATGATCTACCATACTTTGATTACGAATTGTATTCGAAGGACTATTCATCGAATGATTCATTCATAAATGACGAACTGAGTTTTTTAATTTTCCAAAATTAAGTAGCTATTGCGTTGGTTTCCATAGTAGTATGTTTTCAACAAACTACTGTCAATGTAGAAAATTTTCTACGATTCGAATTTAATAAGTTATTGCAAGAATAAATAGATTTCTGATATGGAAAGCAATTCAAAAAGGTTTGGTGAGAAAGGTGAAACTGAAATTGATGCTGAAATTCATAAAACTATTCCGGAAAACACAAAGAAAACAAGAGATTATATCTGGAGGCAATTCTCAGATTTCTTGTCCGAGAAGAGGTACAAATTGGACGAATCCACACCCCCTATTGAAATTAATTTCGTATTAAAATCTTGGGCATGTAACATGAAGAAGCAAAATGGCGATGACTATAAGGAAGGAGTGGTAAAGCACATGTGGAATGTTACCGCGAAGTTGGTGCAGGAATTATATTTTGAGAAGTGGAAAATAGTAATAAACCCGTTCAACGATATTGTCTTTAAGTCAAGTAGGAATGCCAGAGACGCCATGCGACGAAAATTACAGTCGTGTTCCGAAAAAAGAAGTACAAGTGCAGCAGCTATTACCCAAGAAGAGTTTGCAAATATTGTCGGCAGTTTTGATGAAGATACCCCGAAAGGCCTCCAAAAAAAATTCTTTTTTATAGCTTCTTTGGAACTTGCTTGGCGAGGTGGAGAGGGAAATAACTGTCTCACGCACTTCTTTAAAGAAGAAATTAACAATGATGGCTCCCCTACTGGCAGGATAGAGTATAATAGCATATTTTCAAAGACTGCGCAGGGAGGATCTAAGCCACTTTCCACCAGCAAAGGGCTAATTAAAAATAAAGACAATTCTGATTTATGTCCTGTGAGGTAGGTGTCAGTTTTTGATAAATTCCTATAGGTATGTTTATGTTTATTTTTATTTAGATTGTATCACAAGCTTATATCCAAAAGAGGAGAAAACATTAAGACGAACCGTTTGTTTCTGGCTCCCAATCCTTTTTGGAACAATTCGAAATCGTCTAGTTGGTTCAAAACTCTCCGGTTGGGATTAATGAGATGAATAAATGGGTGAAAAATTCTGCTGAAAAAGCCGGATTGGATGTTAATAAAAGAAAAATATCCAATCACTCAATAAGATCGTCTACAGTGACAACTTTAGCAAAAGCTGGAGTCGGGGAGCATCAATTGATGAAAATTACTGGCCACGGCAATATAAATTCTATTAAAACTTACCTGCAGTTAGATGATGAACACCATGAGAGAATTATTGGTCATTTGAGAAAAAATATAACAAATACTGGATCCACTGCTGTAGCTTCTACTTCTAATATCACCAGTTCCGTTGCACTGTCCGAAGAAAGTGAGATGAAAGGCACTTTCAGAGAAGCCTTTTTACACAACTGTAGTCATATTGATTTTTCTAATTGCAATTTTCATTTATAAAATTATAATCCATCATGTAATTTTTATTATATAAGGTATTTGTACGTTATTGTTTCAAAAAATAAAAAAATTGCGACATATATCTGTCAAAAATATCCACCGATACCACTAGTGGTGATTTCAATGAAATACCCACTAGTGTAAATACGCAGCAGTATTTTTGTTGCTAGGACACAAAAATGTGATTCTTTGATTCTTATTGGTTATATTTTTACAAATGACACATGAGTTGAATAGTCTTCAAGATAATATTTTACAATATGTAATGAACAATCCAGGTACATCAGTACGTCGAATGGCTCGAGAAACTGGAATTCCGAAATCTAGTGTTTACAAAACGTTGAGAAAAAACAAATACCACCCATATAATTCCAATTTAGCAGATGGTATCTACGCAAATTTGAAAATGATACTGATTTTCCTAGAAAATACTTTGGACAGATGAAACATGGTTTACCAACTGCGCTGATAGTCATTATCGCTTAAATCCTGCACAATTGTTGGTTTGTATGGCTGGTATTTGTTTTTTCTCAACGTTCTGTAAACACTAGATTTCGTAATTCCAGTTTCTCGAGCCACTCGACGTACTGATGTACTTGGATTGTTCATAACATATTGTAAAATATTATTTTGAAGTATATCAGCATTGTTAACTTCATAGATCTTTTTTGTTCGAAACTTCCATAGTTCACTAAATTTCCGATTATTCTGCTAAAAATTGTCCGGTGTGGTTGTGGTCTTTCTGGAAAACGCTGAGCGTAACTTGTGCAAGCATTTTCAGAGATTCTATTTATTTTGAAATAATAGTCCAGGAATTTTAGCACCAAAAACGGGGTTCGCTCCGCAAAAAATCCTATCACTTGATTTTTCGATTGGATTATGTCAGAGGGCGTCCCCTAAGTATAAAACCAAATTTGTGTCGTCCAGGACAGCGAGCGTTAGCCGCCATCTTGAAAAACGCCTTTTTCCAAATATCTCGAAAACGGTGAGTTTTACGTTAAAAATTGTAAGTATCTTTTTTATAGAGGATAACATTTCCCGTCTTTTTTGTTTGTTTTTCCCCTATTGTCAATATTTGCCAAGATATAGTCGATTGAAAAAACGATTTTTGGTTTTTGGAAAATATCTCGATAATTTTTGGAAATACAAAATGAAATGTGATTATCGAAGTTGTAGAGCATAACATTTTCTACAATTTTTGTATGAAACTTTTTTTTGTTCAATCGCTAGTTGCTAAGTTATAGCGCATTGAAAGTTGCCACCAGGTCTAGGAAAACGGCGATTATTGGTAATACGTTGCTCTAGCATGCCAAGAACAAGTGTACGGAGACGCGACATCTTGGCGGCAAGTATTGCAGGAGGTAATTAGTACACGTCTGTGTGTTCTTTAACAATAAGGATATATGGATATTCATTTATACATGTATATTCATCGATTTTTAACCATGAATATTATATTTGAATAGAATACAGTTATATAGAAAAGCAAGCAGCTGCACTGTGC
This sequence comes from Amphimallon solstitiale, assembly GCA_963170755.1. Lineage (NCBI taxonomy): Eukaryota > Metazoa > Arthropoda > Insecta > Coleoptera > Scarabaeidae > Amphimallon > Amphimallon solstitiale. The sequence goes on from OY720680.1 coordinate 96,000,823, forward strand.
TGGGTTTCTCCCAACATTGTCTGTGCCTTTGACGCAGGATACAGCCCGTTACCATTCCTTCAGGGTGTATCATCAGGTCCAAAGTTGGCTGGGATTTCACCATGACCCGGAAGAATGGGGCTGGAAGCGCGCTACGGATCGCTTATCACCGATCACAATGAAAAAAGCTCCCGCGCCGCAAAATTTGCTACAAATAATATCCTGAAAATGCAAGACAAATTGCGGGGCTGCCTGCGGATGCCGGAAGAGTGGCTTAAAATGTTCCGCTATCTGTTCAAACTGTAGTGGCCAAACATGCGATAACGCAATCCCTGCAGTGGACGATAGCGACGAAGAGAATGCCCACAATGAATCGTTTTTTGATCCTTTGACTATTAATGACTCGAACATGGAAGAGCAACATAGGCGAACTATCGAAAATCGCCCTTCCTATTCTAAACAAAGGAAACTGTTTTAAACCAATCATCGAAGTTTGAAATTTTGCAACAATAATTTTTTTATTAATAAAGATATTACACTCCTCCAGTGTAGATTAATCTGTGAAAAACGGTCTCTAGAGGCCAAAGATGTTCAAAATTCGTGTTAAATCATAATCTAAAATAATTTAATAATTTTAGATTAAAGCACAAATTAATTTTTTTAATTATTTTAACGAATAATGAATATGAACAGTAGATGAATACATTTTCATGTCTTTCTCAAACGATTCATCAGACAGTTTTTATTGCGCAAACTTTTCTCCTATCGCCAATATCCCTCCTATTCATGACAAAAATTTAATTTTAAGCGTCTCTATTATAAAATTCTTCGATTACACTTGTTCTTGGCATGCTAGGGCAACGTATTAGCAATAATCGCTGTTTTCCTAGACCTGACGGCAACGTTCAATGTGCTATAACTTAGCAACTATCGATTGAACAAAAAAAAGTTTCATACAAAAATTGTAGAAAATGTTATGCTCTACAACTTCGATAATCGCCTTTTTTTTCCTATTTCCAAAAATTATCGAGATATTTTCCAAAAACGAAAAATCGTTTTCTTCAATCGACTATATCTTGGCAAATATTGACAATAGGGAAAAAAGTTTCAAACAAAAAAGACGATAAATGTTATCTTCTACAAAAAAGCTACTTACAATTTTTAACGTAAAACTCACCGTTTTCGAGATATTTGCAAAAAGGCGTTTTTCAAGATGGCGGCTAACGCTCGCGGTTTTGGACGACACAAATTTAGTTTTATACTTAGGGGACACTCTCTGATATAATCCAATCGAAAAATCAAGTGATAGGATTTTTTGCGGAGCGAATATCTAAAAATCCTGGACTATAAACTTTCATGTAAATGTGTGTGCTAATAGCAATTCTTATTAATCTCCATGCTTAACAGTAATTACTTACACAAAGTTCTACATCTCCCACCAATTTCACTGCACTTTTACATGTCAATAATGACAGAGCTTATTTATTGTCTGTTTCACACTACCAATTAATTTCATAGCCAACTAATTTCGTATTAGAGTAACATTTTATCCAAATGTTCATATCTCTCGTATAAATAAAGATTTATTAGGCAAACGAGAGAAATATATGTATATACTTTTATCATGTATAGTCAGTCCGAAAATTATTGACCGTAAAATTCGTCAGTTAGCATCTAACGTTTGTTACTGTACTCATCGTGTGCTTTGGGTGTTATATAGGCACTTTTGAAGGTATTTATTAGTGCATTTCATTAGAAAATCAGTTTGAAATATGAAAAAAAAAACATAAATTTCCATAATGATTCAATAAAAGATACATTTGACTTTTCATGCGAGGAAGATTAATTGTATTGTAGCAAATTCATTTTCATTGCATGTTGACAATTACAATATTTTTAATATTTTCATATTGAAATTCTGTAAGTACGTAAATATCTAAAGGGGATTTATAAACTTATTTTGAAGAATTAGATAAACAAATTGTTTGTATCGACCATATATTTAAGACTGATATACCTAGTAGGGACATAAATACTGTTACACACACTTTACGCAATAAAATAAAAAATAAAAATTCATTTATGATCAAATTTTATTAGATTATCAGCAGACATAAATGATATATAAAAAATAAAAGATCATTCAAAATGACTGCATCTAGCCTTAATGCAGGCCTTAAGTCGCACCAGCCAAGCATCAATCGCTGCACGCACCGCGTTCATCGGAAAGGTAGCCACAGCTCGGCTCAAGGTCTATTTCGAAGAATCAATATTACTGTAACTTTTGTGGAATACCATGTCCTCCAAAACGACCTATAATTTGTAATCTAAGGGGTCCAGGTCCGGGCTACCCGACGGCCAATCTTCGGTGCTTATGAAATCCGGTAAATTGTCTTGGAGCCAAGTCTTGGTGGCTTTGGCTTTATGAGCTGGTGCCGAATCTAGCTGAAACGTCTACGGTTGATTTTGGGAGGGATCAGTTTAATAGCTTCACAACGGTTCCCAGGACGGATTCCTGATATATTTTGGCAGATGTTTTGACGCTTTTTTCACAGAAATGCAAATTGGAAACCCCATCATAGGAAACACACCACCAAACCATAACTTACGCTGAGTGCTGACCTTTTTCAACCCGTGAAACTACTTCGGTGGCTTCTTTAGATAAACGTGCATGAACCCTGTCATTCTGCTTATTGAATTTTTCTTGGACGGTGCGGATTTTTTCATCGGTAAAAAGGGATTTTTTTGACGATTATCCGCGTAGGTACTTCGCTAAAAGCCGTTTTGATTTTACGACCCTATTTTTCTTAAGAGTCGCAGTCAACAATTGCTATGATGTCTCCAGTCTCCTCGGACAACTTAATGCACCGATAAAAAAAAAACATTCGGCTAATCCTGTGTGGTCGAAGCGTCTCAAAAATATCTCCTTTTTTCATATTACATTTATACAATGCTATAACTTCGATTCGGTTTTCTTTATCGCATCATTTCATAGCGAGAACAAACTCAAATGCCAATTGCAAATAATTGGCATTTGAGTTTGTTCTGACAAAGCTAATACTTGACTGTCAAAAATCATCGGTGTTTATAAGGATGCGTTCAGTTAACTACTGCGACAGGGTGCGTTCAAAGTTGCAACAGTATTTATGTCCCTACTAGGTAAATAAATGTAAGAGTTATAACGAGAAATCAGCATCTAAAGTTCTCGTTTCTTTTTATAAAGTCGATTTAAATAATTAAGCAAAACAAAATAAATTAAACACTGTTAAATGTGTTTATGAAATTAAGTTTCATAGTAAACGAATATAATAAATGTAATATGCTGCTATTTCTGCCGCATACTATACATATAAAACAAAATATGATTTTACCAGGTACAAAGTTTTAATATTAAATGTTGGAGCTAATGCCGCAGCTAGCCGACTAATGTTTTTGAGGTGATCAGTATTCATGTTGCGCGATTGCTAGGGCAGCTTTGTGTCTTCAAAAAGCGATTTTACTCTAGTACGATTTGGATCCTTTAATTATTGGCATTGTTATTGTTAATAACTAATGTTGTTTAAATTCTTTCATATTGTTGATTATACACAGTTTAATTTTTCAAATATTTTATTTACTAGTTAGTAGTGCTTCTAAGACTTTTACAATTTAATCCAATTTTACATGAGCAAAATTTGATAATTATGCACAAATGTATTTTTTGTTGATTGCAAAAGGTGCAGCCGCATGTTTCTGGGCGTAATAACTAGTCCGTTAATTTTTATGAATTATGCAAAAGTTATCGCTAATAGTAGTTCGTATTTATCGCTTAATTATATAACTTCTTCCTTCAATCACCAGAGACACTCAAGTTTTTCGATTTGAACCGAATGCACATGCGTCAACTATCTAAGAAGTTAGTGATTTGTAATCAGAACAACAATTTTGAGGAGTTGCAAACTAAAATAAGACTAATTTCTGCTGCTCAATAATAATAAAAATTGGAGAGAACTTAGAAAAAACTCAAGTTAAGGTGCTAAAACAATTAAGTGGGGGGAGGAAGACAAAAATTACAAGAAGAACAATATATAAAAAAACATCCGAGGCTTATATTAAGAACATATACGTAAATTTTAAAACTGCCAAATTGTTATACCTACTGAGTGTTTACGAAAACTTTTGAATGGTCTAATGTGTACACTAAAAGATATTTGTAGAGATTCGGTAGAACAAACAACTAAGATAATAATATGATTATGTTCAGCTCTTAATTATCAGGGCTTTAACATATCCGTCATATATATGGATGAAGAAAATTTCAGTTTCTTTATTTCACGACAGCAAGGGCTCTCTAAAAAGGAAAACCGACGCAGATACATTCAATATGTAGCCATGTAACCATCCATATTATTGGTTTTATGCTCAATATGAGATTTATGCAACAAGAAGAGGTTATTTTCAGAAAACATGACGCCAATGAACGTGTGAATCGTAGTGCTCAGAATCTGAACCAGTCGACATGGGGCTAGTAGCAGGTGATGTTCCTTGTCATGTAGTTAGAAGCAGTATCCAGAGAGGAAGAATTTGTGGACTATTGAGACTGAGTCCTTGCAGTTCAATAGTCAAACCTATTGAAATTGCCTGATTCATAAAAGCTTATGTTAAGTAAGATTTATCTGCACACATATCACAAACTTTACGAAGATAGGGCAATTATATATCTCAAACCAAATTTCGGTTTCGTCAGCTAGAAAACGCTATAATTAATAGAACGCATTTAATTTAATTTAATAATTTAATTAATAATTGTGCAAGATATGTAGCACACATCCAATACACATTTATTTATACCTCATGCTTTAAACTTAATAGATATGATTTTGTAAATTATATTGTAAATATTAGTTCAAATAACTTAAATAATGTACATTTCACTTTTCGTGTTAACTTTCCCATTTGTTATAATAAACCATGTTACACACCAATTTTAAAATGCTTACTCTGAATTAGAATATGTTTAGTCTTAATTAAGTTTTTAATTATACGCGAAGTCAAAATTAATTTGTGGAAAGTATGAAGTCACTGAAATAATTTTTACTTTCTTATACGTAGTATAAGGAAGCATTATGATGATGAAAATTTTCGACCTCGAGATTTTTGCAAATGTCCACATTTTAAACTCCCCTGATTCCGATAAAGTGGTTTTTAAAAAAATGTCTCTCTGTGTGTGTGTGTGTGACCACGATAGCGGTCAACCGCTATATATATTAATTCCAAATTTTGTATTTGCCAGTGTAATCTCTCTCTTGAGATCTGATTAGATTTTCAGTAAAATCAGAAGGCCGGAAGTAGTAGTTTACTTCAGTGAAAAAATCAAATTTTGCCAATATTTTGTCAATTACTAAGTTTAAACAAATTTATACAGAATTAAATTTAAGAAGAATTATATTAAAACAGTTTATCGAAATTCCTACCGAAATTTCTACTCTTTTCGAAAATCAGTTTTTTGCGAATATCTCGCAAGTCGTCCTTTTTAGACAGGTACATTACAAGTATAAAAGTATTTAGAACTTAATTTTCAATACCTTTTGTATTAATGAAATTTTAAAATTTGGACCGAAAGTAACACTTTTACTCTTAGCTATTAACACTTCTTTTCAAATATCTCGCAAAGTATGCGTTCTATAAAGATTTATTAAGAGAATAGAAGTACTTAGAATAGGATTTTGAACATTTTTTGTATAAAAAAATTCTTAAAACTTGGACTTGAAGTAAGACACAGCTTTATTTTTCTAAGAAGGTAAAGTATTTAAAACAATTTAGAACAACTTGAGTATAATTTGAAACGCTCACACGTATAAGGAAGTCGTGTGGTGGCCACACCTCATTATTTGATTCTAAGCTTACTTTCGCGCAACATGTAAACTCACTCGGTTTATCAGATTCAATATTTTTCGGTTTCTTGAACGTCCCCGTAAATCATTTTATAATACTATGACCATCTATTAACACTTTATATTACAAGCTTGTACGTAGTAAATTGGAATATTGTTTCTTGGTTTCTAATTGATTTAAATTATAGTATCAGAAATATCGATGCTTGCTCCTGCTGTTGTCCTTCTTTTGATTTTGTACACTTATGCATATTAATGTCCATTTATTTTTCTTTAAAATAACAACATTAATCTTTTTTGCACTGTATGAAATTGTTTAAATTCATTTTAATTTAAAATTATAGTTGCATAAGGATGGGTATATTAATGTCCCGAACAGCCATTGGCAGCGAATAATCTTCTACGTACATAACTTAGAAGAAATTTCGGAGAGTAGCAAACCAACAAAAAAAGCCATACTATTTATATAAATAAACAGGACAATAAATCACTGGAACTAATTGAGTAACACTGTTTATAAGTATTATATCATAGTATCATACCTTACAAGACGAAATAATTTTCCCTTACCAAAAACGCTTGAAAATATATTCTGTTCTTCCAATAGTTATTTACGAACCAAGTGCGGGAAAGCATATTTCGCGAATGAGTGGCCATTTTTAAAGCGCGAGCCGAAAGGCGAGCGCTTTATGGACACGAATTCGCGAAATGTTTCACGCACGAAGTTTGTACAATATTTTTTGTACGAATAATTAAATAATACCTATTGTTAAATACGTTATCATTTATGACACACTACAAATTTGTTCATATTAATTAAAAAATTTTGAGTTGGCAGTACTTATTATTTGAATTGACATTTAATTTAAAATTATTCAAATTCCAAACATTGAATACAAAATTAAAATCTCCTCTAAAACATGCATTCTGATGAAGAAATACAATGTACACCTCCTGAAATTCGTGAAGCTGCCAATACTGCAATCGATACTTTATTACCTACAAAATCAAAAGACAGATACAACACCATTTATGGTAAATTCATAACTTGGGCAGATCTAAAAATATAAAAACTTACTCAGAAAATTGTTTATTAGTTTATTTTCAAAGTTTACAATCAAATAAATCATTATGGTCTACTTATTCTATGCTAAAATCATGCTTAATAATATATGATAATACGGATATATCTAAATATGCAAAACTCATAGCATACTTAAAACAGGCAACGAAACACCTTCAGCCTAAAAAATCGGCAGTATTAAGCGAAGAACAAATTACTAAATTTATAGTTGAAACACCAGATTCCTTGTTCCTACTAGTGAAGGTAGTCATTTTTGTATATTTTAAATTCATACAATACTATATGTATTTATAGGCTGTATTCATAATGGGTATTTCTGGAGCATGTCGACGTGTAGAACTTTGCAAAATGTCATTGCGAGACATAGAATTTAAAAATAATTTAATTATTGTAACAATTCCACAAACAAAAACAGATAAAAGCCGTACATTTGCAATCATTAAGCCAGAATGGATTGCATTAATTCGGCAATATGCAAATTTAAGACCAGACAACAACCAACGATTCTTCTTAACATATCGCAATGGCAAATGTGTTTCTTCACCTGTTGGTCTTAATACAATTGGTAAAATTCCAATGCGAATAGCTGAGTACCTTCAGCTTGATAGCGTAAGTAGCTTAACAGGTCACTGTTTCCGAAGGAGTTCAGCAACATTGTTGGCAAACCAAGGAGCTGACTTGCTTTCAATTAAAAGACATGGTGGATGGAAATCATCTATGGTTGCAGAAGGATATGTCGAAAATTCTCTTCATAGCAGAATTTAATTGGCTAAAAAAATGACCCAGTCAGAGATGTTGATTCCTCCTGCAACTTGTTCGACGTCTGAAATACAACAAGGATTATCTAATAATACTATTAATGTTACCTTACCCTCACAATCGAGATCAATTGAAACGAATCAGCTAATCCCTGGAGTATCAATATCTGGTTCTGAAAATTGTGCTATCAAAATGTTTAATAATTGTTCTGTTTCAATTTCTGAAAAGAGTTAATAATACATTGTGTTTTATTACTGTCATATCAAAACAACAAACTGGGCAGCGTATTGGTAAGATTAGGGGTTTATGGTTTTAAAATGTTATCAAGTTACAATTTCCCGCACCCATATGAATGCTTAAAACTGTATGTTATGTCATATGAGTACAAAAACATATTTAATTAAATTCATTACAAATGCTTATTTTCTACAATGAATAAATAAATATCAATTCTCCTTTGGCTTTAAATTTTAAGTTTATACTAAGATGGGTTTATATAATTACTATGTTTATTTTGTAAATTAAATATTTAAGTAGGATGAATTCTCTATTTCCAATTTTCTATAGAAAATATCTACATGCTACTCGGCAAATCAATAAAATAATTCATAAAATACAAGTACTACATGAGCAAAATGGCCAACTATCTTCTTTATCTATCTTTATATGGACTGTTTTTTTCAAACTCTATATAGATTCAATTCATGATGATCTTTTCTTTTTTTTAATTTCATTTATTATAAACACCTGGACAAAATTAACGCATCACTTGTTACTTTTACTAACGTGTAATTTTCACAGTTTTAATTCGTGAAATATAGTATCTAGGTAGTTTAGAATGTTATTTCTTATTATTAAAAAAAATGCAGTGATTTGACCTTTTTAAGGTTCTAAGCTTGTAAATAAATAAGTATACATGGTGTTGATCTCCTAAAAAGCTGTTAAACAAGAATTGGTCAGTTGATTTTTTTGATAATATTTTAAAATAATAAAATGCAATGTCTAGTACAGCTAGAGTTGAACTTATGAACGCAATTTAAGTGAACATGAAGTAGCGCAAGTAATAGCTCTGGTTAATAATGGTCATAACCAGCGTTATGTGGCCAATTTGTTAGGCGTTAAACAGTCAACAATAAGTCGGGCTGTTAAACGTTTTAATGAACTTGCGAATTTCTCTAGAGCAAGAGGACAAGGTCGTAAAAGATCTACAAATAAAGTAGATGATCGATTTCTTTGACAACTTGCCTTAAGGACGAGACGATCGACCGGTTTCGAGTTACGCAGAGCTCTAGCAGAAATCCTATAATAGACATAGTAACACCTAACAAAAGATGGAACCAAGAAGTAAGAGGTTAATCTGAAAAAAGGCACATGAAGCACCACAAGCGATACATACAACAGAAACTCGAACACACTCAGGATAAATTTTCATTACATGTATTTATAATTAAAGACTAAAGAATTACGTCTTCTTTACCTTGGGACAGCTTGTGTATTTATCTATCTTCTGCTATATAATTGGTAGTGTTGTCCGGCCAATTAGGGAAAGACTTCAAATAAAAATAAACAAGATTTACAGCGAAATGATATACGGAGACCATAAAAATGGTATAAAAGTCATGAAAATTTACCTATGAACATTTGCAACATATGAAAACTTTTATAATATGCCGACATTGTATCTATAAATATTCAGTTATTTTTGTGGCTGTAAATAAACATACATATGTGCATTAGATAATCGATACGCTTATACTTAGAATCTAATGTCTGTTGATTCAGACACAACACATAAATTTAAAAATAGTTTTTTCTATTTATTTTTTTCTCTATGGGTGAAATTAATCTTCGTGAGTTCCAGTCATCCCATAATTGATGAAAAGTTACAATAGGTAAAATTAGTTCACCTAATACTGTTTTGATATTGTAACGAAATATGTCCCACAAAAAAGAGGCAGACCGGCCGACGACAAAAAACGAGATGTAAACAAGGTCGTAAATCACACGCATGGTACTGTGTCGGCGACGGAAAGTCTGCAGATTCTTCTAGTATACTCCGAGCGTATCGAGAGTTCGCTCGCACTTTTCCAGAAGTTTTATCTGCGTATATAAAAGGCAGTTGAACGGATGGATGATTAATTCCGGAATAAGAACTTCCTTAAATAGTAGTCGCGCGGAACAGACCAAAGTAAAAATAAATATAAGAAATAAATAAATAGTTCTTTGAGTGGTAGTCGAAGAATAAACATAACTAAATTGTGTAATAAAGACATAAATATTACGTGTTATATAAATAGAAGTGATTTAAATATACGGACATAAATATTAGTAATAGAAATAAATACATGTGTTAATTTAGATCCTAATATTTTTAAGTGTGATACGTTAGTTTTATATTTTATATTGTAATTAATTTTACGTGTACGAATATACAGACTGTTTTAAATAAATAAATTGCACGAGTTGTTTATTGCGAACCCGAAAACGTTACAATATCATAAAAACTTTCTGGAAAAGTTCGTAAAACAAAATATAGTTCTTATGTGATTTGGAAATATCCGAAAATAAAATCTTATTTCGCAAAACAATAGGTTTGGTATAATATTATTACTATACATATTATGAAGAACCAAAAATCATATCGCAATGGGAAAGAATAAGACACAGCAGTACTGCAGGGCTCTATATTAAGGACTTTTGTTATTATTCCCTTATATGAACCATTTATCCAGTTCTTGGGTATTGAATGTGGTGTTTAGTAATGCCGCATCGTAAATGTTTGAAGAAATTCTAAACAGTATTTATATGCTAAAATGTAATTTATCCCATATTCATTTATTTAATGCAATTGATCTATATCTTTTAGATATGCTAGCAGATGTTTCACATATAATTACAGATACCACCTACTACTGTGTTAGTTATACAGACAAATAGCAGACCAGTTACCAAAAAAGATCAAAAAGAAAGTATCTTTGTAAAAATAATCTAAGTTATTTACTGAATACTTAGGAGCGTAAGACTCGACTACAGCCAGTCTCAAGCCCGTGTTGACAAAGGAGGAAAGGAATAAAATACTGATAAAGATCTCCGGGGTACACACTCATGTTAATAGGTTTTGCAGCATAAATCTGAGGTAAGATATCTCATCGCTGCCAGTGAATTAAGTATAGTAACCTTAATTAAGTATAGTAACCCTAAGGTAAAAGTCTCTAGCACTTCAGGTAAAAAGTTGGGTGTCGGGTCAACAACCTACCCTGTAGAAACCCAAAATGTTGTCTAATAGAATATATAGAATAATACTAGAAAGCACTGTGAATGTTTTCTTATAAGTACAAGAAATATGTATTTGTTTTCAGTCATGCTGCAATATGTCCTTCTGATGAATACAATAAAATTTGTCGAAACGTTAACCTTTTGATTATTACTCACCACCTATAAAAGCCGCATTCCAAGAAAAAAGAAAAAACACACAATATATATATCAGCCGTGTCGGTAATTTAAAAAAAAAAAAATTACCTAATTAATTTAATAGTCAGTGGTAAAATTATAAAATTATAATTTTCAAACACTGCAATTAGCGAGTTTTAAAAATTATTTAAAACTAGTATAACGACCTACAAATCGTCCAATAAAAATTAATATATATTTACTTATATGAGGTCAATAAAAATTTAATATCACATATATACAGCACATGGACATTTAGTGCTTAATATATACATTCTCATTTCCATCTGTTACTTGATATACATATATCAGTACGATTTAGAAATTCGAATTCAGACACCGACTGTAGCTCAGTTGGTAGAGCAACCGGCTAGTAATCGGTATGCCTGGGTTCGAATCCCAGCCGTGTCGGTAATTTTTAAAAAAAAAAATTACCTAATTAATTTAATAGTCAGTGGTAAAATTATAAAATTATAATTTTCAAACACTGCAATTAGCGAGTTTTAAAAATTATTTAAAACTAGTATAACGACCTACAAATCGTCCAATAAAAATTACTCCCTCCGTCCGAAAATATGGTATACATTTTGTAATTTATTTTTGTCCGGATTTATGGTATACATTTACAATTTTCATTAAGTACTAGAGTATTAAACATAATTACAAATAAAATTTAATTGATGAGGGATCGAGCTTTGTCTATGGCTTCTTGGGAACACACTAAACTAGATGGTAAGCGTCCTTCACGCCGAAGCTTGGCCTTATTGATGTGGGGAATCTTATACGAATTTCCTCCTTCAATCAACATAGTTGATTCCATACAGCTCTGCAATGTTAGAAAAACATTGTCAAGGGTCTCTCTGTCTAAATTGTCAAAGACTTTTTTAACACATTCGATCAATTCATCAATTTTGTGAATAGGGCATGTGTAAAATAATTTTTCATGAAATGACGTTTTAACTCTATTGACATTTTTGACCCAAACCAAATCGGACATCAGCCAACTATGTATTATAGTTGTTTACCTAGCATAAGAACTGCCAAATAAGTATATTTAATTATAGTTCGTTACTAATGTCTCATTAATTTTCAAAAAAATTTCAAATGTATACCATATTTTCGGACGGAGGGAGTAATATATATTTACTTATATGAGGTCAATAAAAATTTAATATCATATATATATATATATATTGAAAAAATGAATATCTTCTTGGTGGTAGTGGCAATAATATGATGAGCAAAAGTAATAACAGTATGACAACCGGTTGTCATTTAGACATACGTTGACAAATATAGAATTTAAAATCATAACAATATTTGCTTACATTTTTATTTATACATGGCTGATTTACATTCTATATTGTCATAATATCAACAACTCTATTCGTAATTTTTATTTAATTTAGTTGCCTCGTTATTATTTATGTAATTACATTAATTGAACACGTTTATGGTAAATCTAAACCTTTAGATGAGACTGCATGAGTAATACCGACTGTCCTATGCTTATTTGTTTACATTTTCATTCATATATACTTGATTTTTCATTCTATATTCCTCAATGTATTTCTAAATGACAACCAGTTGTCATGCTGTTATTACTTTTGCTCATCATATTATTATTATCTTAACACATACATAGTTGCGTCGTTATTGTTTATGTATTTCCATTAAATGTACATGTGTTAGGTAAACCTAAACCTTTTGATGGAACTGCATAAGTAATACCGGTTGTCCTATGCTTATTTGCTTACATTTTCATTTATACATGTCTGATTTTACATTCTATATTGTCATAATATCAACAGCTCATGCGTAATTTTTAATTACATAGTTGCTTGGTTATTATTTATGTAATTACATTAATTGAACACGTTTATGTTAAACCTAAACCTTTTGATGGGACTGCATTAGTAATATCGACTGTCCTATGCTTTTTGTTTAAATTTTCATTCATACATATTTGATTTTACATTCTATATTTGTCAATGTATTTCTAAATGACAACCAGTTGTCATATTGCTATTACTTTTGGCAAGAACCAAAATGAACATCGCATTCTTTCTGTAGAAAACACTGTAATTTCAAGTGGTAGAGCCTCAGCCGTCGCTTCCAAAATATATTTTTGTAATATGTAACACACGCTAAATCAAAAAGAAAAAAGAATTTGTAAAATCAGAAAATAAGTAGCAATACAAATCCTGAAGTACCAAATAAATGTCCAATCAGTCATATGTCAATATCTGAGTAATAAATGAAGTGTGAACAGAGAGCTCGATATAATGCAAACGTATTGCCTCAATATTATTTGTGTAGTGTAGTTGAATTCATGTTTTAGATAAATCAAGACCGTTTGATGAAACTGCATAGATAATAGTGACGGTTTTATAGTTAATTGTTCACATTTTTCACTTTTTCTAGTTTACTTAATATTTTGGAAGTCATTGAATCATTTTAGATGAGAGCTTGCTGTCAAGTTGTCATTTTATTATTATTACTTGTCTTCATATTGCCACTGCGTCTTATACATATATATTTCTGATCAACATAAGATAATTAGTCTTAACAATAAGAAAAATACATGACATAAAACTACCTTTTATCTCCGCCTAGTCCAAATCTTTATTAACATTTTGTAGAAATAATTCACAAAATTTACTTAATATTTAATCACATATGTGTAAGCTTCTTAGTTTTAACATCTGCATACAATACTTCCAAAAACAAATTATTTTTGGCAAGTATATTTGTATTTTATCAAGTGTTACACCATAAATCATATAGGCACTTAAAACATATGTTTGTTCATACATTCATTTACCAAGAACACTAATACTTTGTAAACCGCAGGAATTTTCAACGTATAAACTAAATCCTTTCATAATGACACGATTTTTTTTTATAAGAACGGAAATATCATGTCGCGCCACTGTGTCCAGCAAGGGATCTATCTAAATTCATCTAAAACGTGACTGAAAACTGTGCGAAACAAGCCGCTGTCGGCTTGAACACCTCAGACGTGATTATCACAATACAAAATTAATGGATCTTTTTTATATATAGACTCCTTGGATGAACACACAATGGTACCAGTGCAGTTTTGTCATTTTAATTTCTAGGTAAAAATTCCTACCTCCATACAGACTATGAAAAGACCATGTAGTTCGTGTTTTGTTATGCAAAAGCATCTAGATGATATAAATCATTACGAGTTGTATGGTACATTATTGGACATGGCGTCATGCTAAATATTTCAGACCAACCTATTAGCAAATTAAAAGTATCATTAGCGTCTCCAAGCAAAAAAGAAACATTATGAATTTATTTTATTTATTTATGAAATAAAATATATCTAAATGTGAACCATGGCGTTGCGAATGGAATATGACGAAGATGGCGAGCTTTTATTTTCTTGATGTAAAACTTATCCTAATAAATGGTGTCCGAAATTAGTTTTAGTTTAGTTAAATTGATAAAAAAATGTTCGTGTGATTATAGCTATTGCAAGTTCACAGTTAATATAGAATTCTCCTTATGTTTTGCAATAAAAGTTATAATACATATCAAAAATAATTAAATAATATAAACGAACTATATAGAAACTATGGTTTTTGATTGTTTGACAATTATTACCTGAATTTATTTCATAAAATCAATTATTTAGAATGTAATGTCAAATATAAACTAAACCGACGCGACGTCTAAATTATTAACGTAGGCGTCTGTGGCAAGTGAGTACTAACCTAAGTTCTAATCTCATAGGCGAAGTGGCCACCAATGAAACAGATCCGTGCTAATACTATCGGCAACGTAGGCATACTCGTATATACAGGGTGAGTCATCTCCGCAGGTAAGGCCGATTGTGCCTTTACGAGTAAAAATATTTCGAAGTGGTTTTTTTCTTGTGATAGCTGCTCATTAGGAGCAGATTTTAAAAATATTTTGTATTATACAGAGTGTTCCATAACTTGGTGGCTGACCATTGTAATAGTTTTTTAAATGGAACGCCTTATATATTATTACATATATGTACTTCACGTATAATTTCTAGAAAACAAGTAATAAGATAGTATAGGCCTAAAATCTAAAGTTTTTGATTTATTCCCGGTTGTCTGAAAAATTAAAAGTCTTAATAAAATTATATTTCTCGAAAACGACGTACTAGATTGGTACAATTTTTTGTAGTATTGCTCATAATCAGAGGTCTTAATAGAAGCATATTTTATTTTTGAAGTGAAAGCTTCTATGGGCGCGTTGATGCATTGATTGTTGGGCACTGAACGAGACTGAGCCGTCACGCTCGGTATGTAACGCTCCTTCGGGTAAAGTCGGCTCGAGTCGAGTCGACTTCGGGAGCGAGAGAAATATAGTGAACGCGTCTCTGCCGGTCTCTGCTATACTCGCTCGGCTTTGTATTATAACGCTAACTATTGGTATTTAATTTCAATGAAATTGAAATTTAGAATAAATACGGGAAATTTTTTTTTATTTTCTGAAAAATTATTGTCCGCGTGCAGATGCGATCCCGAGCCGCCCGGGTGTGAGGCCGGCACGTAACCATTAGACCAGCGCGGGTACTCGTATGAGAATTATCATATCGTCTATTTGTATATATACATGCGTACATATGAATTTTTGAAGTGAAAACTTTATTAGACCGAGCGAAATGTACTAGAATAATGTATACACAATAATAATAAATATATATTTTTTAAATGTAATATAGAACAAAAATGGAAAATGGAAAATGTAAATGTAAATGAATATAGAACGAAAAAAAGAGTTGTATTTCGTATTATTAACCTCGCCTTGATGAAGTTTTCACTTCTGCCGTGTGGTCTTAAGCACACCCATTATTTTTCCAGTTATTAATTGTGTGTGCAGAAAAGTGGATTAAAATTGGATGACATGTTTTTGTATGAAAGTCAATTTTTTCAAATGTATACCCTGTATATCGGTTTATTTTTGAATTTCTTATTAAATTTCACATCAAAAACATGTCGCACTTTAAACTTTAAAAATGACTGAGCTATCGTCGTCTTTTGATATATTTTTGACAACGTTATATTTTTTATTTGAATACGGTATAGTGAGCCATGCATGCTATTTGTTGCAACATTGATAATTGAATGGATGCCATTTAATAAGTTGTTACTCAGTTAATAGCATGATTTTATAATGCATTTTTCTAAAAATTAGCTTAGAGATATGATTTTTGTACGTATCGGGGGAATGACGAGAAATGTTTGTTAGCTTAAGATTTTGAGTTATTTATAAAACTGCATTCCAAAAATATATAATAATAAGAATAAGAATAATAACAAAAATAATTCGAATTTTAAAGGCAAGGACATGAAAATAACACTAAATAATGAACTAATTTCAAACCCTCAAGTGTTATCTAATTGTTTTAGTGATTACTTTACAAACATTACCTGTGGCCTGTCTCAAGGACAATCAAATGAATGTAATATGGAAATATCAATGAATGATCTGGCGCTGTTCTTTGATCCCGTTCATGAGACTGAAGTAGGGAGAGCAATTATTCAATTAAAATCAAGCGTCTCAACAGATTATGATGAGATTTCCTCTCTAATTATCAAAAAATGCATAAACAGTATTACTACCCCGCTTACTTATATTATAAATAATTCCTTGAGCTCTGGTGTATTTCCGAATAACTTGAAGCTTGCCATAATAACACCAATACACAAACAAGGCGATCAAAATCTTATGCAAAAGTACAGGCCTATCTCGTTACTTTCTATATTCTCTAAGGTTATCGAGAGGATAGTTGCCGGATAAGTTGTTATCATTTCTTAAATTATAATCAATATGGATTTAGAAAAGGACGTTCCACAATGCATGCAATAGTTGATCTACTGAACAATGTCTACAGAAACATCGATGTGGGCAATGAATATTTGGCTATTTTTTTAGATCTGAGTAAGGCTTTTAATTGTGTTAATCAGAAACGGTTGCTGGAAAAGTTATACCGGTATGCTGTAAAGGGAACACCCTTACAATGGTTTAGGAGTTATTTGGAGGACGAAATGCACTATGTGCAGGTCGGTTCGTATCGATCGCGAGAACAGCCTATGACTTCTGGGGTTCCTCAGGGATCCGTGCTCGGCCAACTATTGTATATAGTATATGTAAATGACGTCCCCTCCAAAAATGCTTTACTATTTGCTGATGACACAACGATATTTGTAGTCTGCGATAGGAAGGATAATGTGGCCGCACCAGTGAACGAAGAACTGCGGAACCTCGAGTTGTATTTTATTGAAAATGATTTGCATCTAAACTCATGTAAAACAACTTTATCAACTTCAACGTATCAAAAGAGAAAAGAATTATAGTTACCTAATTAAAACTAGTGAAGCTAGTATTACTCAAAAGGGTACAGCAAAATTTTTAGGTATAACAATCGATTCAGGATGTGACTGGAAGACCCATATTGACGGCCTGTGCAAGAGGCTGGGATCAGTGTGTTTTGCACTAAAACAATTGAAGCAGTCTGTGAATATAGATGTTTTAAAAAGGTACTACTGCGCAAGTTTTCATTCTTTAGTATCGTACGGTACATTGACATGGGGTTCCTCAAGTGAGGTTACAAAAAAGAGCAATACGGAACATGGTGGGTGTAAGTCCTGGAACGTGTAGTAGGGGTTACTTCACTAGGTTAAATATTATGACGGTTCCCTGTATTTTTATTTACCAATTATAACTTACGCCAAGCAAAATCTGTTCCAATTTATAAAAGTTGATGATTCATCATGAATATCCTACGAGGCGGGGTGATGCATTGGAGATGCTCAGACACAGATTATCGATTTATAAAATATAGTCCAAAGTATTTAATGATACCTGCCTACAACAGGATCGCTAAAAATTTGTCTACCGTTGGAAATATTCAAAGTAAAGTTAGAAAGGTCACTGATTGCCAGATGCTATTACTCATTTAGTGATTTTGAAAATGACAGGCAGATCTTAGATTTGCATATCTAAATTGTTTGTTTGTGATTGTTGTTGTATTTCTTTTTATATTATTATATTGTATTGTTTAATTTGTTATATTTACATTTGCATTACTCTTCTAAAGGCATATGTTTTGGGACATCTTCTTCCAAGGTAACACTGTCGGTAAACTCTGAGCTAATAAATAATTTCTTTGACTTTAACCAAGTACAAAAATCATATCTGAAAGCTTTTCTTTAGAAAACCCAATTATAAAATCACTTCAATTATTTTAAGGTTAATATCATCAACAAATCACACCTGTCAAAGAAAAAGTAACTTATTAAACGTCATCCTTCGCCATTACAGCTAATTTCACGGCATGCTATGCTATATTAATATAAAACCATGAAACTGACAAAATTATATCAAAAAGCGACAATAGCTCAGTAATAATCACTCTTGAATTATTAACGTCTTACATGTTTTTGATGCAAAATTTAATAAGAAATTCAAAAATGAACTGATATACAGGGTGTTCTATTTGAAAAAATTGACTTTTATACAAAAAATAACAAAATTATATCAAAAAACTAAATAGCACACATTAAATGAAGCGGTTGAATGTGTGTAGTATTAGAGGAATTTAAGTAGAAAAGAATATGGAGTAAACAAAATAAATGTCAAATTAATCAAATGTCAGCAACAGTAGGTTTGATAAATCCAATCATATTGTATACTTTTATCACGTGATTTTAAAAGTGCTGAGCGATTACCAAGTAGTTTATAATGTTTTGGATAGATGGCGCCACTAAAAGAAAGATATTTTGAGGTTACGAGAATCAGAAAAATCTCGTTATGTAACGGTCTTATATCACGCAGCGATAGGAAGACCCAGTTAACCTTGAACTAAATTACGAACAACGGCATCTAATATAACAAACATAAATATGAAAAAGCAGCTGAAACTGTAATCATAATACGGAAAGAACATTTAGCAGTATTCAGAAGCTAAGCCCTGGGATATGAGATCTGAAATATGAGAATATTGAAGAATTTATTCAATAAATTATTATTTAAATATATTTTAGAAAATTTATTAAGGTCATTAATTTAAAGGGAAAAAGTAAGCTTTAATAAAATTAACAAAGGTTGATGTGCCTGCACACTAAAGAATTCTAATATTTATAAATAATTAAAAGTAGCGCTACGAATCGATGGTCTGTGTTCAAATACTTCAAGCATGACCGTAAATCTTATTTTGTAATAGTGTGACGTCATCTTGTATATGTAGGAATGGTAAGTATGTATGTTGACGGTTTGGTACGTATTTTACTATTAATAATTGCTTGTTTGCATGATTGTTCCCTCGTCAAATTGCAGGGATTTCATATTGTCCCTTTTTGATCGAAGAGAATTTTCTCGGATCCTGATGCCATCACCATAAACTGTAAACCATAGATAGTTACGCTTAGAAAATTTGTTAAATATATGATATTCAGTAGGTATGCTAAGAATTTCTGTTTTTATGATACCTAAAGGAATGTAGCAGAAATATTAAGCAGCTTTGCTTAAACATATTATCAAAAATTCTATAACTAATATTAAGTATGTACATTAAGTACCTAGATGTTGATGAGGTTATGTATAACATTTTTGGTAATCTTTCTACTTGTATTTATGGTTATTTACTGTGTGTTAATATGCAATTCATACAGTATAATTTGCGATAAGTCGATTAGATAATACATTGCAAAAAGATTTTGGCTAACCCACTTTTTTGTTTAAAAAAGCCTCTTGAATAGCCAACTTTAAATTCTTTCACACGGTTCCTACCATTACTCAGACAACAAATCAACTTAAGTCAGTAATAAATTTCACATAGCACGGTGTATATCAAAAGACATAAGAAAAACCACCATATTCTCTCTTGAATAAAACAGAGTTGTTTTCCTAGTTTAATCTGAAGACCTTAAAATATTTTATCGGCAATCTCAAGAATGTCACTTTACAGGCGTTATTGTTATTATTCCAGGTATTCTTCTTCAAATCTAAAACGTACATGTGTAGAGATTGCAATCTTAACGCTGCTTGCAATAACTAATATCCGCATAAACGTGGAGAGTGCATCATAAGTTAATGGTGCAGTTGCGTCATGTGTAAAAAGGAAGTGATGTAATTAACTGACATTATGAAGAGAATTAATTATACGAATACATATTTATTTCCTTTATTCCTTTGTGCATTAAGAAGTGTAGAAAATTATATTATTTTTTTAATAGATTTGTTATTTTTTATGTTTTAGTTTATGTTGGCAGGCATACCTATTTCATTAGGCTCAAATTCAAAGGAATTATTATGCAAAGCAATTGTCAAAAACAATATCAATTTACAAACATGGTTACTGTCAAAAATTATAGTGCTTACGCCAAGGATGTTAACCTATTTTCTGCCCGTTCTGGGCATTTTCTCCATTAGCTGGTATTATGAATATTTCAACATTTTCAAGTTTTTCTGTAATTATCTAGGTGTTGGATAAATAAAGATATTATAGTAATTATTAAAATGATGTAATTATTACCAACAATGGAGCTTTCTAAAATCGTAAAGTTAAACAATGCCAACAATAAAGTTCAGAAGTGGAAAATAGAACACATCAAATATGTACCGAAATACCTACAAGGAAAGAATAGAACAGGAGAGATAATAAAGTGGTGGGGAAATAGGTATTATTTAGACCGTTGAAGAAAAATACTATGGAGACGCTGAAAAGCATCTTTGCTGTACTCTCAAAACGGGAGCATTGGGCGGGGCTAAGCGTGGGACCAACATGGCCAATTCCAGACGAATTCTTCTTATCAACGAAGTCTCTGCTGCTGCAGCTACGTAGAGCACAAGAAACCATAATTTTAATATTAAACTTATTATATAACTCTAATACACGATGCACTTAACAAACACTCCACTTTTTACCAAGACTACCTGTTTGACGTAAGTGTAGTATCAATATGGCGAACCTGTACCCGGTTTGATCACGTGACATCGTCTCCCTACCTATTCTTTCTCAATGATTTAGACGGATGTTACCACTTTAAGGCAGGTCAGTTATGTCAATATTGATAGCTTTAGTGCTTTTATAATGATGAATTGTGTGGCTTGTGGCCGTTCTAAAACGACAAGTACGAAGAAGCTCACTTTTCTCTTCATTGGTAAAGTTAATTTCAAATTGGTATTCAACATAGGCAATAATAATTTGAAGAAAGGGTATTTTGAATGACTTGTCATATATCTGACATGTTTGATTATGTGTTCAGTGGCGTAACATACATATCCTAGGCATATTTTTTGTTATATTTTCTTTAATGCAGAATAAATGTTACTATATTAAAAAGAATAAAAGGATTGAAAAAATAATGCACTCACGATATTTCATTAATTATTATTGGACTAAGAACCTATTTTAAATGATTATCGAGAACATGCGAAGTGTACGTATATCCTATACAAAATATTTATACACGCCTATGCATTGCGGCGGCCATATTGAGTTACTACTTTGGATAAGTATTATTTTTAACTAGACTCTCTCCTGTTCTATTCTTTCCTCGTAGCGAAATACAAAGAAAAAATTAGTTAATATAACATTTTATTATTTGGAAATATTCTATACAGAGATATCAACAATTCCTGTAGACCACGTGACTACCAAATTAGGCAACCCAATTAACAGCAGTTGGTAGTATTGAATGTTTTATGTAAAATATGGTTAAAAGTGTCAACAATGACAGCAGTATTTGTGAATAAAATGTACGCTACTGTCAAATACTAGCGATACGCGAATCTCATAAACGTATGAACACGAAAATCACCAGATTTTAGAAAATTACTGATCACGTGGTCTACAATCTTTCTCGATAGCACTGTACTTATAATAAGTGTATATACATCGTTTGTTGTACTATTTCAGTATACTGTACAACAAAGTTTTGTTGCTGCCGGTGCCAGAGTGGATGAATATTTAGGAGAGAAATATTGCGATGTGAAGTAGAAAAAGCTTTAAAATCTTCCAGTATAGTTGAAAACGATGATTAAGTTAGAACCGCAACAGTTTTTAAAATTTAAGAAGTCATATACGAAAATAGGAAAAATTTGAAACTACTCAACAACGTAATTTTCAAGAACAATTTGTTATTTTATTTTGTTCTATTTCCGTATTTTAAAATCATTGATATTGTTACTGTAAAATTAAGATTTAAAGTGTTATTGTAAAGTTCATTTCAATAAAAATTGAGAGAAATCATTCTTTTTAGGTTTATCATTTTATTACTAGATGGCGCTACTTAGGGGCCCATATTCTGAGGTTAGCGGAATCAGTTTCAACAACGTAACTCTAAGTTATGTGATGGTCTTAATATTGCGCTGCGATAGCGAGAACCAGATGTCCTTTCTCTGTCATAAAATCTCTAGATTACTAAATTACCTTATCGCCTTCCTCTGTAGTTTTATTAATTAATGTAGTTGATTTGACTTTAAATAGGCCCGTCTGCCATAACTTTTCAATTATTAATATTTTGTTGTTTTAGTAAAAATCTAGTGTTTATTAGAGAAAAGCTGTTTTCTTTAAGTTGATATTTTATACATCAATTAGAAAAAAATTAGATTTTTATGTCATATTAAAAGAAAAGTACATATTATTTTCGCAGCCGAGAGTATCAGAATAGGAAAGAAGCAGCAGCTGAGAAAACAAGAAAAAAAAATTAACACATGATACAGGGAAAAAGAATCGGAAGGTGAATACAGAAGATACTTACTGAATAATGGAATAAAGACCACCTAGTAAAAGGAAAAGAGGAAAACTTTGACAGACCGAGGTAGTATGAGATCTCGATAGTATAGGCGTTAAGAATTGGAGGGAAAGGACAGGAAACATAAAGAAATGTAGAGATTAAGTGAAAGAGTATGAGCCTGTGAAATATGGACTGATCTACCCTATAAAGAAAAGATCAAGAATCTTCACTCCTGGCACAATTCTGTCGAGACTGTTTAGTTTTGATGTCTAGTATGGGTGATTCAAGTAGAGATACTTTTTTCAATAGCCTTTTTTTGACAGATCACGTGTGAGTCTTGTCATGCTGTCATGTTATTTTTGTTTAGTATTGTTTGGCATTTCATAATGGAAATACTTACGCCTGAAGAACGTTTACAAATCGTTCAACTTTATTACGAAAATTCACGTTCTGTGAGGAATGTGTTTCGTGCACTTCGCTCAACTTATGGACATAATCGGCCTACTGAGCGTACTATTCGCAACACCATCACCCATTTTGAGACCCAGCATTCATTATTGGATAATATTCGACCGAATAGACCACGTCCAGCACGCTGTGAAGAAAATATAGCGGCCGTAGCTGAGAGTGTACACGGAGACCGTGGAGAGTCGATTCGGCGCCGTTCGCAGCAACTCGGACTGACGTATGAAACGACTTGGCGTATTTTACGTCGAGATCTTAAATTGAAAGCGTACAAAATACAGCTTGTGCAACAACTGAAGCCGCTCGACCTTCCCAAGCGACATCGCTTCGCTCTATGGGCTCTTGAAAAGTTCCAAGAAGATCCGACGTTTTCGAGGCAAATTTTGTTTAGCGATGAGGCCCATTTCTGGCTCAATGGGTATGTAAACAAACAAAATTGCCGCATTTGGGACGAAGAGCAACCTGAAGAGATTCAAGAACTGCCACTTCATCCAGAAAAAACAACGGTTTGGTGTGGTTTGTGGGCCGGTGGAATCATCGGTCCATATATCTTTAAAAATGATGCCGGTGCGAACGTAACTGTCAATGGCGACCGTTGTCGTGCCATGATAACCGACTATTTGATGCCTGAAATTGAAGCTCGTGATCTCGGCGACATTTTGTTTCAGCAAGACGGCGCCACTTCCCACACATCGCATCAATCAATGGATTTATTGAGGGAACATTTCGGTGAGCACATAATTTCACGTTTTGGGCCGGTCGATTGGCCACCAAGATCGTGTGATATCACACCGTTAGACTTTTTCCTGTGGGGATATGTAAAGTCTAAAGTTTATGCGGGCAAACCCGCTTCGATTCAGGCCTTGGAGGAAAACATCACGCGTGTCATTCGCCAGTTACCAGTCGAAATGCTCGAACGAGTCATCGAAAATTGGACTCAACGGATGGACCATCTGCGACGTAGCAACGGCCAACATTTGATAGACATAATCTTTAAAAAATAAATGCCAAAGAATGTTCTTTCAAATGATAATAAACATTCTCCATTAAATTTGAATTTTCTGCGTTTTTTTCTTTAAAAAAGTAGGGAACCTCGAAATGGATCACACATTATATATGTGAAATTTATCTACATTTCTTTCTACTTTTTTATAAGTAGTATAAAGAATTGTAATGATGAAAGTTTTCGAACTCCAGATTTTCGCAGAGGTCCACGTCCCCTGATCCAAAAAAGTGGTTTTCAACAAATCTCTCTCTCTCTCTCTCTCTCTCTCTCTCTCTCTCTCTCTCTCTCTCTCTCTCTCTGGGCGCGCGTGCGTGCGTGTGTGTGTGTGACCTCGATATCGGTCGAACCGCTATAGCTATCAATTCCAAAATTGTATTTACAAGTATAATCGCCCTCTTGAGATCTGATTAGATTTTCAGTAAAATCGACAGACCGGAAGTAGCTGTTCACTTCAGTGAAACATCGAATTTTGTCAATATTTCGTCAAAGTCTAAACGAATTTATAAGGAATTCAAATGTACTCAGAAGTGAATTTGAGAAAATTTTTATCAAAAAGGTTTTTTTTTAATTCCTAACCGAAGCAGTTCTAGGCAGATATATTATGAGCATAAAAGTATTTAGAGCATGATTTTCAATACTCTTTGCATAAAAGACTTTGAATTCGTATCGGAAGTATTCATATGTACTCAAAGTTAACTTTGAGAAGAATTTTATTAAAAAACTTTTTCGAAATTCCTACTGGAAGTACGTCTTTCATTCTGATCAAAATTCAGTTTTTTTGCGAATATTTCGCAAGTCATGGAAGTGCAACAATACGGGTGTAAAAGTATTTAGAACTTCATTTTCAATACCTTTTGTATAAAAAAAAATCAAAATTCTATATATATTTATCAAGAGTACAAAAGTATTTAGAGCTGGATTTGGAGTATTTTTTGTATAAATGAAATTTCAAAATTCGGACCGGAAGTAAGACGTTTTCTCTTACCGAGTAGCACTTTCTTTCAAATATCTCGCAAAGTATGTATTCTATAGAGATTTATTAAGAGAATAGAAATACTTATAATAGGACTTGAAGTAACACACTTACTCACAGGTTTAATTTTTTAAGAAGATAACAGTATTTAAAACAATTTAGAACAATAATAATATGAAAAGCTCATACGTTAAAGAAAGTCGTGTGGTGGCTATACCTCATTATTTTTTTAATTAAGGCTATTGAATTTTTGTAAGTAAAGTTCTGTATCAAAATATATAGAATACAGTTAACATTATGGCGCATATATTAATTTTACTTTACTTTTGGATTACCTTTAAAACACAATGTTTGTTTATTGAATTAGTTTAATTATTATTCAAAACATAACAAATAACAAAGCTCCCTATTTTGATAGTTTGTGAGCAAAACTCTATATTTCATTAAGTACCTTCTTTATGATTATACTGATTTAACTTTAAAGATATTTTAGATTAAAAAAAATCAGGTATGGACTTCACTCGACTTTCTGAAACGTATGTGCTTTTCAAATTATAAGTTATTACAAATTAAGTTTTAAATACTTTCTTTTTTTAAAATAAACGTATGGGTAAATGTGTTACTTCAGGCCAGAATTTTGAATTTTTCTTATACAAAATTTATTCAAGATCGTATTGTAAGTACTTCTACAATTTTAATCAATCACAATAGAATGCATAATTTGCGAAATATTTGTATTCTTTAGGAATTCGTTTACTTGGTAGTTCAGAAAATATTGGTGAAATATTATTTTTTCACTGCTAACTAAACAGCTACTTCCGGTCTACCTATTTCACTCAAAATCCAATCAGTTTTTCGAGAAAGAGATAATACTTGGAAACGTAAAATTTGGAATAGATGAATTTAGCCGTTTGACCGCTATCGTAGTCACACATACACAAACACATAGAAAGAGAGAGAGAGAGAGAGAGAGAGACCACTTTTTCGGTATCAGAGAACTTCAATACGTGGACATCTGCAAAAATCTCGAAGTCGAAAATTTTGGTCAGTTGAAATTATCTTAAATGAAAAGAATTGTCGTATGTGGAGTTACGAAAAAATGAGCGCTTATAAAAGTTATCATTTTATATAGATTTAACCAAACGTATGAACGAGCTACATTTTAAATTATTTGTTTTGCTTTTTAGATTTTGATGTAATTCCTAACGAAATCAAGATGTTTAAAATGCTTTTAACGCCGACATAGAATTTCTTACCCCAGAACTAGAAATGGGAAAAATATTTAAACTCATCATTACTGGAATTTTTAGTAAGAATTTTCCACTCACACAATTTGATCAGTTGCATAAATTTGCTTGTCGCTTTTTTCCGCTCTCGAAACTACATATCTGTGTGAAAAAAATGAAATATACAAAAAATATTTGCAGATCAAAGTTAAACGCTGCTGATCATTTCCACCAGTAAAACTTGATCCACAACGCCAAACAATTGTCACTGGAAAGTTACAACTACCTAAATCTCGTTAATCATAATTATAATGCTTAATTTCATTATTATACTGGGGTGTCTCTAAAAGGTGCGGAAAAAACGCTACCACACATTTCTGAGGGCAAAATATGACGATCTAACCCAACTTACCTCAGTCCAAAAGTGGATGCTTTCGGAGATACAGAGTGTCAAAAGTTCAATTTGGTTTCAGTTTTTTATAAATAATTTCTGTAATAATTGGTATATTGTCACAATATTTGGGTAGGGGGGGTTTCGTGGGGTAAAAAAATTTAAATCTGCTCTCATTTTCATTGCAAAATGTAGAGTGCGCCACCTGCGGCATATTGTATCCATTTAAAACGTAATAACTTTTTTGAGACACACTGTATTTAACTTTTAAATAAAAATTCTTATTCTCCAATGTTTTTTACCTAGAAAAGGTATACCTGGTAGGAGTTGATTGGAGCAGCCGTTTATGAGTAATCTGGATATAAAAAATTCATTCCGTATATGGACACATATGCTTCTGTAATTTGGGTGTTATTCTTGTGGCAATTCAAGCAATGGTGCATCCACTTTTGGACTGAGGTAAGTTGGGTTAGATCGCCCTCAGAAATGTGTGGTAGCGTTTTTTCCGCACCTTTTAGAGACACCCTGTATATCACTTAATCTAAGTTTTTAGGATAAATCTAATATAATTAATTATAGTTATAATGTTCAATTTCATTATGTGCCATGTCGACATGGCGGTGCTCACGGGCCGGTGGGGACTCTGGCTTGGTATCGCAGATGTTGAGGAACGAATAATTGCGTCACCTAAATATCATTTATATCAGGTTCATCGTAGTATAAATGATTTTTAGGTGCGCTAGGAGAAATAATTTTCCGTAC
The DNA here is from genome assembly GCA_963170755.1 of Amphimallon solstitiale. Classification (NCBI taxonomy): domain Eukaryota; kingdom Metazoa; phylum Arthropoda; class Insecta; order Coleoptera; family Scarabaeidae; genus Amphimallon; species Amphimallon solstitiale. Next base: position 96,028,542 of record OY720680.1, read on the forward strand.
ACTTCGCGGAGATATAGGGTGCTACGGACGTGTTTATTATGCATTGGTAGGTATATGGCTAACACATGCCCATATCACTTTATATCTCCGCGAAATGTACGGAAAATTATTTCTCTCAGTGTACCTCATGATGCATGATTACCCTCCGCCATCGTATTTATATAATAGAAAAACTTAAGTAGGTTATCCTAAATGTATGTAAAGCAATTACACAAACACTAACAAATATTTTCATTAACATGAAACATAGTAACGTTATGTATCAGTATTACAGCTTCGAGTATGTTAAATGGGCAAAATTGCGAATAATGTCACTGAAGAAATTTCCATAACACTCTTGATAATGACACCAAGCTCTGTTTTAATGTCAGTACGTAACACTAATTGCCATGGTAATTTGAAAAAAGCTCCTACTTGACGCACATTTCCCGAAGCGTTTCATGAATAAGAATGCGTAGGCTCCGGACTTCTTCATTTGAATAACGCCAACGTTGGAATTTTTCACGTTTTCCTTAATGCCCCGTACGTGTTTTCGCAAAAGTAGTTTTATATTAAGATGCGTGAACGGGATGCAGGAGCACTTTGTGAAAAGATACTTTATTTGCAATGTAACGAGCCATGTTGATTTAGGCGGCAATAGCAACAACCGATAGGCGCCTGTGCCCTGTAAAATCGTGCAGCGTCTGCATATAAATGCTCCTTTGGAGGCAGACGTTATGTTTCCATAACTAGAAACTGTCTCCACACGATACCGGAACATATCTCAAATATTTACATACGATCTGTTACTTATTTAATAAGCTTCTTACTGCATAATCGCTTTTAATATTCCTGTTAATGAAATAGTCATGTATTCATAATTATTGCATGTTTGTTTACTAGTGTAGTCAATAAAACACATTGAGACCTTTTTTAATGCGATAGACGGAAGTATTTTTTGCTATGTAGTCAGGAATTATAAGTACCGTAGAGTTAGGTTAAGATGTACGAAGGTATTTTGATTGATTATTTATTCAATGGTTTTTAGAGGCTTCCGGAAAAAAATAGTTTTCTCAGATTCTACCTTTGATCTAGGGTCTTCACATTTTTTTATCATATTACATATAAGCAAAAATAAATAACGCCGTAAGATAACACGTGTTCTACACGGTCTTGGAATCGCCTGCAAAATATGAAAAAGGATTTCACAGTATTTGGTGTATCTTTAAATTTGCTTTAGAGAAATATATTCAATAAACGTCTGCTGCCTTGATGATATAATTTTTCTTTATGATGAGACTAGCTTAATCGAAAGAGGTGTAATATCATGCATGCGATCAGGCCACGATATTTCCTATTGCAGATTATCTATACATAAAATTGCTATAACACCTAGACTTAAAATTATTTTACTTTATTTAACTTTATTTAACTAAATTTAGAGTTACATATTTTCTTTAATCAGATGCTTTTTATGACATTAAACGTGAAACTAGAATTTTCCAATTATGTGATTCTAAATTTATTCCTGTAAAATATGTCAAAATTAGTAAACTCCTTAAAACTTGGATAACTGAATATACCGTGTGTCCCAGCGTAGAGGTAAATTCCATTATTGGTATCTAATAATGTAGATAGCGAATAATTTTTAATACAAAAATTGTAGTTAATTTTAAACTCTTCAATTTAAAAATATTTTCAGTTATACAGAGTGTTCAACAACGATGAAGCAACACAAACTTATGTCTTTTTAAATGGGATGCTTTGCATTATTTTTACATTTTATGATAGCCGTTGAAGAGCTGATTAATCAGACTTGATTTTCAACTGTTTCTGAAATATGGCGATTTTTCGTTAATAATTGTACAACATTTGAAAAGTTGCTATGAAATAAAGATTGACAATGAAATACCTGTTATGGGCTCAATTAGTAGGGATATCTTTTCAGTACATCAAATTAATGTTCATCTCGACATATCTACGCATGTTCTTTAGAACTACATACCAATCGCTAAAGCTAAAAATACTAAAAAATTAAATGGAACACCCTGTATATTTATATGTCATTGAACAGTACATAAAATTTCTTCTACCTGTGGGCGAAGTTATAGGATATTATATCCGAATAAACCCGACTACGACTTAAAAATATGAGTTGCCATGACTTGGACTACAACTATAAGTAACTAAAATTACTTTACTTCTATTTTCCTTTTACAAATAAGTACTTTTTATTAAAATTTTAAAACTCATGTGAAGTTTGGAAGTTCATGAATTAGCAACAATACAAAAAATATCTCAGACGCTGTGTGTCAAAAATTGTTTAAACGTTAAACTTAGATTTATAGCTTAAGTGCGAAATGAAATAGTTAAAATTGGAATTAATAGATATGATCTATATTTTGGGGAAAGTGATTGTTTGCTGGCACAAAGATATACAACCAAGAATATCCAAATATGGGACTGTTATCGATTAGTGCTTTTCAAATATTGTTAACGATTTGAAGAAACTGGTAGTACTCCGTATGAAAAAATGAGGTGTGGCCACCACACGACTTTCTTATACGTATGAACGTTTCAAACTATACAATCTTAAGAATTTTTTTATACAAAACTTATTCAAAATCCTATTCTAAGTACTTTTATTCTCTTATTAAATCGCTATAGAATGCATACTTTGCAAGATATTCGAAAAAAAGTGCTACTCGCTAAGAGTAAAAGTGCTACTTCCGGTCCGAATTTTGAAATTTCATGTATACAAAAAATATTGCAAATATAACTCTAAATACTTTTGTACTCTTAATAAATATATATAGAATGCATAATTTACGACATATTTGCCAAAAATCGCTATTCGGTAAGAGTAAAAGTGTTACTTCCGGTCCGAATTTTGAAATCTTTTTTATACAAAAGATATTGAAAACTATGTTTTAAATACTTTTATACACGTAACGTATCTGTCTAAAAAGCTTGACTTGCGAAATATTCGCACAAAACCGATTTTCGATAAGAGTAAAAGACCTACTTCCGGTAGGAATTTCGAAAAACTTTTTAAATAAAATTGTTCTCAATTTTAATTTTAAGTACATATGAATTCTTTATAAATTTGTATAAACTTAGTATTTGACGAAATATTGGCAAAATTCGATTTTTTCACTGAAGTAAACTGCTACTTCCGGTCTACCGATTTTACTGAAAAACTAATCAGATCTCAAGAGGGAGATTATACACGTAAATACAAAATTTGGAATTGATATCTCCAGCGGTTTGACCGCTATCGTGGTCACAGACAGACACACAGACAGACAGACACACAGACAGACAGACAGACACACACACACACAGACTTTTTTTTAAAACCACTTTTTTGGTATCAGGGGACCTCAAAACGTGGACATCTGCAAAAATCTCGATGTCGAAAATTTTCATCATCACAATACTTCCTTATACTACTTATAAGAAAGTAAAAGGAGCCGTGTTACTGCTGCCGTAGAAAACGCAGATGCACAAAAGGTTCTTTTGTTAAGCGTTCAAGAAAATCCTCATACAAGTGTGCGTAAACTTTCTAGAGTCCTTGATGCAAAAACTTTATTAAGAGAAGATTTTTTAATTTGTTATATAATAACTTATAATTACTGTAATGTTTGAAATTAGTAACTCATACATTCATGATATTGCGAAAGTTATAGACGTTTTCAATAACGTATACCTATATACATACTTGTATTGACGGTTTGCTTTTCAAGTGAAGTTATAAGTCTAAGTATGACTTCTTTAATTTTAAAGTAATTTAAAACTTAGTCTAAGTATGATGATAAACAATTTTATGACAGAGAGCGACTGCGATATTTGAACTATTGTTAATTCATGAACTTCCAAACTTTTCATTTTATGAATTTTAAATTTTAATAAAAATTACTTATTTGTAAAAAGAAAATATTAGATATATAATATTAGATTAGAAGTAACTCTTTTTTACCGCTCCGCAGGGTATATACTGTGTTATAAATTAAGTCGGCACTATTGCTAACTTTGTTATTAATGAATCTACAGTATCGGTTAAATTAGCAAAGTAGTAGTATTTTTATCGTGAACAATGATGCCAGAACCGAAAAGACAGTTAAACTTCTAATTTTCGCGCTATTTACAAAAGTTCCTTTTTTTAAAAGGAACACCCAGTATATTTTTACATATATTGAAAGAAGGAATTATTTTAAAAAGAAAGCTTTCATACCTTATTGACAAAAAATGAAAGTTGCGGCAGTTATCCACTATTTTGTACAGCAATTTATATCAATATAATCAAGATGACTATGATAAAAAAAACTGCAAATATTAAACAAGCATTGTGTATTATGTATATTTATTATAATAGATGTTCGAAGACATCACCGTTTTGTCCAATACACTTCCGAATTCGTTTATGTACATTGCGAATTACTTTTAAAATCGATCTTGCGTCTATGTTATTAGCAATAGTAATTATATTATTTTGCAGCCCTATAACGTTTTCATATCTCCCTTTGTAAATTTTTTTTTTAAATATCCCCAAAAATAAAAGTCTATAGGGTTTAGATCCGGGGACCGTGGTGGCCACTGAATTGGTCCATACGTACACATCCACTTATTCCAAAACATTTCGCTCAAAAAATGTTGTACTTCGCGGTGATTGTGCGCTGGTGCTCCATCTTGTTGAAAATGTATATGTTGCCGAGTAACCAAGTCCAGGTAATCCAAAAATATTCCTAAATGTCTTTAAACATCTATTATAATAAACATATGCACAATGCTTGTTTAATATTTGCTATTTTTTGTATTGGATGTATTGTATTGGACAAAACGGTGATGTCTTCGAACATATATTATAATAAATATACATAATACATAATGCTTATTTAATATTTGCTGTTTTTTTTATCATACCCATCTTGATTTTATTGATATGAATTGCTGAACAAAATAGTGCATAACTGCCGCAACTTCCATTTTGGTCAATAATGTATGAAAGCTTTCTTTTTTAAAATAATTCCTTCTTTCAATATACGCATGGTGTTCTATTTAAAAAAAAAGTAACTTTTGTAAATAGCGCGAAAATTAGTAGTTCAACTGTCTTTTCGGTTCTGCCATCATTGTTCACGATAAAAATACTACTACTTTGCTAAGTTAACCGATACTGTAGCTTCATTAATAACAAAGTTAGCAATAGTGCCGACTTAATTTATAACACCCTGTATATATATTATTACAAACTGTTCAGCAACTTAGTATTTAATGAATCAAGTCAACAATGTAAAAGATGTAAGTATGTAAGTGGCATTAAAAGTGTATTAGTTTATATTTATCATGCCTATATGATAATTATAATCAACTAAAATTAATTCTTGTATATAGTGGCTTGTAGTACTTGATGAGTGATAAATAACCACAAGTCACACTATTTCTTTTATTAAAATGTCTGGATCGGGCAACCTTTAGACAAACCGTGATTTTGCTAGTACTATTCACTAGCATAAATTTCAGAATAAAGTTTAATTGCTATCGAATAAAATACGAAAAATTCTCAGAATTATATCTGTTCTGATTTAATTTTATGCTACTTTTTATGGGAAGGTGAAAATATAAATGATAATAATGTATATACAGTGTTTCATAGAAAGCAAATCTACGATCTCTAATACTTAGCTAATATTTATAAATAACATAGGTACGGTACGTACATATATTATTTGAAAGTGACCACCTGCTTTAATACATCTCATATTTTTCTTTAGTTTTCACCGAAGAGTAATAACAAATCACTTTTTTTCGCGAAAATATCCTGCATTATAAATTCTACTACGCTTACAATGTCGTTTTGTTGATTGCTATTATTACAAGAGGAAAAAATATGACAAAATATGTTCGGGTAGCACGTGCTTACTATTTATTTTATTCAAAAATATGTTTTTATGAATATTTTAAGTGCCAAAGCAATCAACATTGCAATATAAATTTATTGCGACATAAAAACTGTTCTGTGAATAATTAAATCGGGAGCTTATTGGTTTTACCTTGGACATAAGCTGATTTAATAAGCGCCCATTAAAACATTTGTATTTTTTTGTTCTAAACTGAATAAATAATATTTTTTAATAATAATAATAATATGCTTTCATTACCCTACAGACATGATCCATTCACAGGAAATTATTACAAAGAAAAAAATTAATCTCCCCAATGTACCACAATGCACAGTCAAAAAACAAACAAGAAATTAAAACTTGAAAAAGAAGAAGAAACTGAATTCAATGTAACTGCTATAAAAATCTAAAGATATAACCCAGAACTACATGAAAGAATTGAGAAATCAACATGAAATAGCAAACCCTCCTGTGGGTTAAATATTGGACAGACTGTCTATCAAGAAAAGCAGCATAGACGATGCTTCTAGGAGGATAAACGCCGTCAATTCTGAAACTGACACATTTCAGGAAACGCCTTTGCACTCTCTTTAAGACTATTTTTTCTGTAGCACAGAACTCCAGTATACTTCTTACGAAAGCATAATAAATCGAGCCGCAGCCACACCAAGGTCCATTTTGCGAATCCAGGCGGGCAATATCATTTAGTACAACTGATACGTCATTTTATGAAAACGTTATTTTATAGTTTTCAAATTACTAAGTTGTCATAAACACCATATATACCGGGTGTCCCAGCGTAGCGGTAAAGTCCATTATTGGTATCTAATAATGTAGAAAGTGAATAATTTTTAATACAAACATTGTAGATAATCATAAGCTCTACAATTTAAAAATATTTTCATCTATACAGAGTGTTTGACAACGACGAACTCACACAAACTTCTGTTTTTTTTTAAATGGAATGCTATGCATTTTCTTACATTTTATGATAGCCCTTGAAGAGCTGATTAACTGATGTCAACTTGTATTTGTCGATTTTCACCACGTGAATAAATTGGTCTGTTTAGCGTGTCACTAAAAGGTTAATTAAGATCGAAAATGCCGTTCCCGTTTCCCGCACTCGCCATTGAATGGATAATTCCCGTACCCCCAAACAAAAGGTCTGTGCACACACGAAATCATTTGTCACATTGTCATTCATCCATGTATTTCTACGTGTATCAAATAAGTTTCCTCCTTACAAATCAACATTAGAACTCAGCAAATCATTTTACCGAGCATACGTATATGTATAATAATAATATTTATTTCAAGAAACGAGTACAAAACAAAAAAATATGTACAAGTTTGAAACATGTCATGTGAAGAAATATTAAATATTATCTAAAAAATCATCTACATCATAGCAAGAAATGGCCAGCAAGTATTGCTGTACTTCACTTTTAAAACGGAAAAAAACTGTAATATTTTTTATATAATCAGGCAGCTTATTATAAAATCTACAGCCAATGAAATACAAACCCTTCTGAAAATGGTTTTTCTGTGGCGAGTAGGTAGCAAATAATCATTACTACGAGTATCATAGGAATGAGTATTATTACCTATGGAAAACTCAGGTTTGTACTTATATACAAAACAAAGTACCTCATGAATGTACAGATAATAAAAAGTTAAAAGAGAGTTATTTTTAAAAACGTCTCTACGGGGGTTTCCATAACTAATGCTGTATATAATTCGAATTGCATTAAAAAGACTCTACGAGCTTCGAATGATGCGCCCCAATGAATAATACCATACCGCATACAAAGTAGAAAATTTGAGCTATAGCATGTTTTTAGGGTATCCCCACCACAGCTACGTTTCAGTTGTCTTAGAGAATAACACGTCTTTGACAGAGTTTGGCACAATTCGTTAATGTGCAAACTCTAACCAAGGTTGCTTTCTATAGTGAGACCCAGAACCTTAACAGAAGACACCGACTCAAAACCATCGCCTATGCCAGAAGACGGTTGAAAGTTCGCCATTTTATTACCGAAATAAACTAATTTGCTCTTGTCTATGTTGATAACTAATTTATTGATTGACATCCATTTACTGATTTGATTAAGGAATAATTCAGCTTTTTGATTTACTTCTGATGGAATAGGTGAACTTAAAATGACATTAATATCATCAGCATATAAGACTATGTGAATTATGTTGTCAAAAACTATGAGCAAATCATTAATATAGATTAAAAATAAAGTAGGTCTTAAACTGAACCTTGAGGCACACCAATATCAACCGGTTCATAGGTGGATTGGTAGTTATCAATCTTAACACACTGTTTACGGCCAGAAAGATATGAACTGAACCACTTACGGGAAACATTGCTCTAATTTGTGCAGTAAAATTTCGTGATTAACAAGATCAAAAGCCTTAGATAAATCTATACAAATACCCAAACAGTAGTGATTTTGATCCAAGTTGATTTAAAATTTGTTTTAAAAAGTTAAATAACGCCGTAATCGTAGATGTATTTGCACAGAAGCCGTGTTGATTAGAATGCAGAAAGTTGAAACTGTTGAAAAAGTTAATTAACTTTTTGTTCATGAGTTTTTCGTATATTTTAGAAAAACAGATAGTAAACTAATGGGACGGTAGTTCGATATTACATCAACATCACCTTTCTCAAATAGTGGCTTCACAATTAACAAATTCAATGCAGAAAGGACAATGTCTTTGTTGAAAGAAATCAAGGCAGTCAGAAATTTATATAGAATCCCGCACTTCTGTAGGATAATTGTTCGTAATAAATAAAAGCCGGTATTCATATTAAAATTGACGTATTCTCTTTTTTTACTTTGTAATATGATAAATGTAAATTCTAACTATGTATCTCAATTCTCTATTTATGAATTTCTGCAAGTCGTTTATTTTCAATTTATAATCTATTTTAAAACTTATATAAATAATTCGAATGGCAGTAAACCATGTTGACATATTAATTAATAAGAAAGCTATATTGAACCTACCGCTTCTTTTCTCCGACAGTACCCGTAGAGCAAAACGTACGTTTTTCTTTCTCCCACAAGGTGTTCGTATTAATTAAAGCTCCTCGATAGTGGATCTGTGAATAGTTGAAAAATAGCAGATCTTTGATGCAAGATATTTTTGTTGATTTTAAGTTTGATGAAAACCTTTCATCGTCAACTTATGAAGAATTTAGTAATCTACCCCGCTGAATAATCAAACTTAGAAAAAAATTATCTGATTAAAGAAAATTAATTAATATGTCAAAATATGTAAAACAAGTTTTCTCAAAAATTCTTTGCACTAGATTTGTTTGCTTTAGTTCACGTTAAAAAATGAATAAAAAAGCTACCCCGCTCTGCACTTATTTTTCGTTCAACTATTCTTTACTTTCTTTTAAATGTATATAAAATAAATTAAAATTAGGCAACCCACATTACAGTGAATGCTATTCTGGTAAAAATCATTTCCACGGTTACAAATGTGTAAATATTTAATCATAAATGAATTTTTATTCGCTTAGATATTGAGTTATTATTTCAAATATTTATTATACATTCCCTATCTATGTGTAATAGGTACTCGGACATCCATGGCTTATTAAATTATGTGCTATGCAACCAATATTACATTTCCGATTTACTAGCGAGGACCCTTAAGACGGGCGTTTACCAACAAATAGAAACTTATGCAACTTAAATTACTCGCGGGACGGGTAGACGCAAGGGGGTGTGAGTAAGTGAAGCTACACGATATTCGGCTTCCTTCACAGCGCTTCGGTTGTATTCATAGATTAAGGAATACTATAGATGGGAAACATATGTATAAAGAATGAGTACTTACGGACTGTTGGTGTTGGTGAAGTTTTATAATAAGCCAATTTTCGCTTGCCTATAACTGTTATATTATTATACACTCGAATATTATAGGTATATATGACATTTAAATGCCAGTGACAGTTTGTAATTAAACTGTCACTCGCATTTCTTCCGATAGATTTTCGTCTTCGCTAGGACCGGTAGAGATACTGTAAAGTGGGGATAGACGACGCGTAAAATCTTGTGTGAAATGTGTGTGACAAGGTTTACTGTTTTTTATCTTTAAAAATAAGTAGATAAATTTGATTTTTTCTTTATATCGTACATCAAATGTGCAGCTAGCGCGTAGAGGTCGTTTTGTTTATTTTGTGTACATGCCTTAGTTAGTAGACATTAATCAAATTCATGCATTTTTGTGGTTATTTCTAAGAAACATAACTTTTTTAAGAAAATAAATTAGTACAAAAAAGGACCTTGACATTATAACTTGATTCCTTTTGCATCACTAACCCAAATTTGAGATTCTAAAATTACAAAATGAGTTTAAAAAACGCGAAACGGCGATGCCTTAATTTTCGATAGGTAAACGCCCCTCTTAAGCACAATCATAATGAGTCACTACCGTATTAATTTGCTTTAAAGGTGAGATCGAAAAACATATGCATTTCATACATGAGCGACCTCTACAGTGATTTATGTACACTGGCTTGCAATAAAATCCCGTACACTTTAATGTCAAGCTAGCTTATTTTTAAAGATTATTTACTATAGAGCGTCTCAACCTTAGTATTCAGTATGTGTCTCATGCAGACAGACAACATAGTTGTCAAGTCGGCAATGACAGGTTAGGTTGGCAACTCAGTATAATGACACGTCATTTTAAATACAATACCAACCATAAACATAATAAATCGAACTGACAACATTGCCTAAGGTTGAGACGCTCTATAGTGTAAACCATAGATAAAAGAGCGGGTAAACTAACTTTGGTTTTGACATGAAGCAAATGTGATGTAATCATCAACATATATAGTTCATTTGACACTGCGGTATTTAGTATAAAATCAAATACAGAATTTGGTTAATATCATATATTGTTAATAATAACGATAAACATTCGAATATAGAAGTAGGTCTCTAATTATAAGAGTCAGTACTTAATCTTTGCACCATTAGCTTCTAAAGTGCAAGTGCACGTACTGTTGGCATTGACAGAATAAGGTTTCTCCAAATATCCTGAACCTCGCTTAATTCCTCCCAGATATTCTCAATTGCCGTCCATAATTCATTTTTATTACGGAATCTTACATTTCGATCATGCATTCGTTTCACAATTACACTCCAAACGCTTTGAATCGGATTTAAATCCGGGCTGCATGAAGGCCAAGGTTGTGATAAGATTCCGATTAGTAATCCGTCTGGTGGTGTGCACATGATTGGTATCTTGTTGAAAAATGAAACTATTATTAAGGGTATGTTTGTGATACTGACGGAAGCATAACATTCTCTAAAATATCTAGATATGATTGTTTCAACGGTTTTCAATTTGCCGTGCAACTCCCGCACCATGTGCACACATCAATATCCAGACGTTAACAGAAAGTCTTCTGCAGATCTATTTGGCGGGGGCACATATTTTTCATCACATGTTGTGTTTCTAGGGCGGTACACATACACGTGACCATCGCGGCTGGACAGGAATATTTCGAAAATACTACACTATCCTAGAAATTCTGTTCGCGAAGTACATAATTTAATGAAAATTAATAAGACTCTGGTTTGTTTATTATCTACAAATAATAACTGTTTTTTCACACATGCATAATTTTTTAATTCGGATGTGCTAATTCTGCCGCATGCTGTTGACCAAGATCCTGGAAAATTTGTGTGAAATACAGCATCTCTTGCTGTTTTGAATAGATTTTCTCTTAAATAATCTAATAAAAATTCATCTTGTTGCTGATTTGAAATTCCCGGCCGCCCTGCACCTTCTTTCCTTTTAACACGTCTTCTTCCCATTTTACTTTCTTATACGTAGTATGTGTGACCACGATAGCGGTCAAACCGCTGTAGATATCAATTCCAAATTTTGTATTTACGTGTATAATCTCCCTCTTGAGATCTGATTAGTTTTTCAGTAAAATCGGTAGACCGGAAGTAGCAGTTTACTTCAGTGAAAAATTCGAATTTTGCTAATATTTCGTCAATTACTAAGTTTAAACAAATTTATAAAGAATTAAAATGAACTCAAAATTGAATTTGAGACAAATTATCTTAAAATGGTTTTTCGAAATTCCAACCGGAAGTAGGTCTTTTACTCTTATCGAAAATCAATTTTTGCGAATATCTCGCAAGTCATGCTTTCTAGGCAGGTACATTACGAGTATAAAAGTATTTAAATTATAATTTTAAATATCTTTTGTATAAAAAATATTCAAAATTCGGACCGGAAGTACCACTTTTACTCTTACCGAATAGCGATTTTTTGCAGATATGTCATGAATTATGCATTTTATATATATTTATTAAGCGTACAAACGTATTTAGAGTTGAATTTGCAATATTTTTTGTATACATGAAATTTCAAAATTCGGACCGGAAATGGCGCTTTTACTCTTAGCGAGTAGCACTTTTTTTCGAATATCTTGCAAAGTATGCATTCTATAGCGATTTATTAAGAGAATGAAAGTACTTAGAATAGGATTTTGAATAAGTTTTGTATAAAAAAATTCTTAAAATTGTATAGTTTGAAACGCTCATACGTATAAGAAAGTCGTGTGGTGGCCACACCTCATTTTTTTCATGTAGTTTTACTTTCTTAGACGTAGTACCGCGCGATCATTTAAATTCTAAATTAGAGCAGGCTTTGAAATTTAAATTAAGTTGGTATATAAGTACTAATTTACAATTTGAATTGTCAAAGTGACGTTTCAAAATGTTAATTAATCAATAATTGACATTCTGGACAACCTAATAAAAAAAATCCCGCCTGCTATAATTTAGAATTTAAATGATCGCGTGGTATAAGGAAGTATTGTGATGATGAAAATTTTCGACCTCGAGATTTTTGCAGATGTCCACGTTTTGAGGTCTCCTGATACCAAAAAAGTGGTTTTTAAAAAATGTCTGTGTGGCTGTGTGTGTGTGTGTGTGTGACCACGATAGCGGTCAAACCGCTGTAGATATCAATTCCAAATTTTGTATTTACGTGTGTAATCTGCCTCTTGAGAACTGATTGGATTTTGAGCAAAATCGGCAAACCGGATGTAGTAGTTTACTTCAGTGAAAAAATCGAAATTTGCAAATATTTCCTCAATTACTAAGTTTAAACAAATTTATAAAGAATTCATATGTACTTAGAATTAAGTTTGAAACAAATTGTTTTAAAAAAGTTTTTCGAAATTCCTACCGGAAGTAAGTCTTTTACTCTTATCGAAAATCAGTTTTTTGCGAATATCTCGCAAGTCATGCTTTTAAGACAAGTACGTTACGAGTATAAAAGTATTTAAAACATAATTTTCAATAGCTTTTATATAAAAAAAATTTCAAAATTCAGACCGGAAGTACCACTTTTACTCCTATCGAATAGCGATTTTTTGCAAATATGTCGTAAGTTATGCATTCTATATATATTTATCAAGAGTACAAAAGTATTTAGAGTTGGATATGGAATAATTTTTGTATAAATGAAATTTCAAAATTCGGACCGGAAGTAACACTTTCATACGTATAAGAAAGTCGTGTGTTGGCCACACCTCATTTTTTTCTTAACACTCAAAACCGTACATTTATTTATATTAAATCTACTACGAGTAGCTACATTTCTCACGGACCATCCTCCTTCTAATTTTGATAACATTAATAAATACATTTCACATTCAGAAAATTTTAACATTTTGATCAATTTTGATTGATTTAAAATGACTAATGTCAAGTTAGAAATGTCACCAGAAAGGTCAATGTAATACAGCCAAAACTAAGTGTACGGGATTTTATTGCAAGACAGTGTACATGGTAATCAAATAATATCGGACTGGATAATTTAGAGTACGCAACTACAACACATTTGTCGACATTTAAGGATATTTTATTTTGTAGACACCAATCATAACATAATGAGAATAAAATAATATTATTGTCATGGTATTTCATCTTATTTATTTGAGATTTTATATAAAAAGAAAAATGAATTTAGAAATAAACCGCATAACCGATGACTAATATGAAAGTTTAATAATAGCTATAATTGGGTGTCATAAACTCTATTTATTATTTTTAAATCCATTCAGCAGCATATTAACGGAAATCAAATAAACTACGTGAAAAAGATTATATTACTATAATTTTATTACTATAAAAAACTCACAGGCAAGGTGATTTTCAATTTGATTACCTACTTAGTTGTTCCAAAACCTATATTCCAAATCACACCTCTAAATTAATAAACAAATGTGGTTGTTATAGATGTAACATATAAAATATTATTTTTATATGTTTATTACGTTTTATATTATGTGTTTATGATTTTAGAATGAATAATCCCGATGAATAATACAAATTACATTACCTCATACGCAAATTTATAAAAAAATTCTTAGAAATATACGACAAATACTTCTTTATGGAAAAGTATTTATATTCATTTTTCTGGAAGTATTTAATGTCCTCCTCTAGCTCTTCCACTGTTGTTATAGCAATTTTCCAAAACACTATCGAATTGAAATTATAATGTGCAGGATGGAATATATCTATTATAGGATCAAAATTTTTGTACTAAGGAAAACCTTGAAATTGATTCTTATGGAATCAGATGTAAGCATTGACAGACATTGTTGACAGTTGGGGTCATTTTATTTAATAACAAACTACTAGAAAAAGTTTCATTTTAAAAAATAAAATGTTAAGGGTCCTCGCTAGTGAATGGGAAATGTAATATTGGTTGCATAGCACATAATTTAATAAGCCAAGGATGTCCGAGTACTTTTACACATAGGGAACATATAATAAATATTTGAAATAATAACTCAATATCTAAGCGAATAAAAATTCATTTATGATCAACTATTTACACATTTGTAACTGCGGGAAATATTTATAGCAGAATAACAATTCATTGTAATGTGGGTTGCCTAATTTTAATTTATTTTATATTCATTTTAAACAAAGTAAAGAATAGTTGAACGAAAAATAAGTGCACAGTCGGGTAGCTTTCTATTCAATTTATAACGTGAACCCAAGCAAACAAATCTCCTCCGAAGGATTTTTGAAAAAGCTGCTTTTTAATATTTTGACATATTAATTAATTTTCTGTAATCCGATAATTTTTTTTCTAAATTTGATTCTTCAGCCGGGTAGATTACTAAGTTCTTCATAAGTTGACGTTGAAAGGTTTTCTTCACCTTTAAAATCAACAAAAATATCTGGATTCTAAAATCTGCTATTTTGCCATTGTTGACAGATACACTAGCGAGGACCCTTAAATGAGATTAAACAGCTAACATAAGTGTTCAAATCGAATTGCTAAATTTAGCAACTCCATTTGTTGTAGTCATGCACTGGCTTGTCTCATGCCTACTTGGATAATTCCACGCAATATACGCAAATTAATTCGTCTAAATCTGTGCTTTCGCTTAGTTCGCTTAACGTCCCACTCTACAGATCCCACAAGGATCCATACTGTGGCCAGTTTTCCTTCATATCAACGATATTATTGACCTCTTTAATGGATTTTATGCATTATAACTAGCTGTCCATCAATCTCTTCGAGCTTGAATCGCCTTTCGCGTCCGCTTACAGTTTTATTACAGTTCGCTGTAAAACGCCAAAAAAAATCATTTTTGATTCTCTAAACTTTTGGCACACCTTGTATAGACGTATATCTTTGTCCACGAAGTACTGTCACGGTCACAGGTGGAACGACAATTTAAAGCATCTTAACGTCAGTCTGACTTTTCGTTGTTGGAGTTTGAAATTTAGATGCTATTTAGCGTAATACTAAGACTTGACACTAAAAGATTCATAGTTTTATTAGTTTTACACAATGAAAGGACTAAATCATTATTGAAAATGTAATATCAGATTTATTTTAATTTTGCATAATTTAACCTGCCAATTATCATGGCCCGCAAACATACTTTTGACATACCCTTTGAGCTTTGTTATAATGCAAATTTGTGAACAATGCATGCCCATTACACAGAAGAATCAAGTTTTAAATAAAATGTTGTTATAGAATAAGTATGACTTATTACTTTTATTTATAATAGTGAATTTATAACTGGCCTCCATATTAATAATTAGTTTCATTTGTCTGCTCTGAAATTGTTCCTGTCAAAGTGAGTTTGCAGTGACATTGAGTCGTCGCCTGTAGATCGTGCTCTGGCTATGTCGGTTGCTGAGACGATCCTATTATAATTTCAATATTTAGTAGTGACGCTGGTAGTTGAACTAAAAACAATAACCAAAAATAATACTGACCGACGTTGGAATATCTGTGTAAACATTTTGCTTACACACACTGTAAAAAGAATATAATTTGTAATTGTTGGATCATTTTGTGATTTTTATTAAGTATTTAAGGAAAAATAACACAAAAAGGTAGTTCATGATTACAACCAATCCATCGAAATAAGAGCCACCAGCCTGGGACACGATCATCATCAACCATCATCAGAATGTTTGATTAACAATTTGATTTAGTGGTGTATTTTCAAACATATCGCATTAAATGATTGAACGCTGCCCATTCTTCAAACTTTCTACTGACAATCAAACTATTTAGTAGAAGTAATTGTTGAATTAGACTGGAATATTTACTTTAGTAAATTGAATAGTTACAAAACCATTATCATTACATTGGAATTTGATTCGTCTGTCACCTAGTAATAATAATATAAATCATATTTTAAGGTAATTGTCTAATACCGTGCCGTCAAATACTTTCCGCATTAGAGTAGGCTGTTTTTGAAGTTTTTAAGTAATCAATGTTGGTGTACATGCTAATTTTTTGAAAACTTCAAATTCTGACAGTTGTCATACTTAAATTCAAATTATAGACGCCTATTATTATTTATATGACATAACCAAACTATTAAAATTATGCATTGTCACCAACCATTAAAAAAAAAGCATGGCCGTCTCTAATGCGGAGAGTAGGTATTTGAAGGCACGGTATATAGGCAAAACTAAAATGGATCTGATAGCACTTTTCTCATTAATATTTTAGTCATTTCGCTGTATAAAATTTGTAATTTCATATCTTTTTGTG
Source organism: Amphimallon solstitiale (assembly GCA_963170755.1). Lineage (NCBI taxonomy): Eukaryota > Metazoa > Arthropoda > Insecta > Coleoptera > Scarabaeidae > Amphimallon > Amphimallon solstitiale. The sequence goes on from OY720680.1 coordinate 96,045,521, forward strand.
TCAAGGTCTACAATAAATATCGATGAAGCTTAAAAACATGAACCATGAAATATCAGACAGATGTCAGGGTGTTTAACCTTTTTTTTTGAAATAATTGTCATCATGAAAGCAGTTCAGATTAAATTTCATCACGAACTGAAATCGATTGATCGTTTTGACGTTTTATAACCTGCAATTAAATTTTTGTGAAATTGCCAACATTAATCAAAAGTCAGATGGACTTTTTCTGACAATTCTGACGTTTCCTGTAACATTTAAGCCACCTAACGTGAATGTTGAGTTGACCAACATTTCGCGTATGCTCTAGTTAAATATATCGGTGTTAAAATAATAATAGATGAGTAAAGATGGCTACACCCTTTAACTGTTACTTAATTTTAGTTTAATAATATACTATGTTCACCAATTTTGATCAGCATGATGTATTCGTTTCTTTGAATTACAATTAACGTAGGGCTTACGGGACAATAGTCAATAGAAATAAATTTATATGACGTTCGTTGCAAATAATCAAGCTCATCAGTGCTCCATAATGTTTGTCATAAAATGTCGATATAAGTCATCAAGTGCTGATTATTCAATTTACTCTTTCCACCTTTTTTCTTTTTTTTTTTTAGGACACATTAATTTAATAGAATACTTGCTCTTTTTGTTATTCCATGAAACTCTTCGAGTTTGAATTGCTTCTTTGGAACGTGACTACTGCCAGTCGCAGAGGCACTTGAATTTTAACGGTTATAAATTTTCTTTTAATTAGTTTATGAATGAAGATGCAAATTAAATGAAATATCTCTAGAAATTAATTATACATTATTGTGGCATCTATAATTATAGACAAATGGATTTATTAACTAAAAAATTTCCCATAAAATGTTTAACATTTCTATAGAATTTACTGAAAGCTGATTACTTGGAACATTTCGTTGACATTCAAGTTTGATATAATGCGTGTGCACCTAGTCTAAGTTGAATGTAAGTAGGCCGAACAGGTAAACCTAAGATGGTTGTATGATCAAGATTTGTTGTATCATATATAAATTTCTTTGTTTTTTAAATTTGGTAGTACTCTAACTTTATTTGTCTCAAGTTTTATGATAAACGTTGCCCATACGTTAAATTTTCTTGCAAACTGTCATGTTGGTGACAGTTCGATCTATTGCGAGAATGAATTGTCAAATTGAATGTCACTGTAGACATACCGTGCCTTCAATTAATTTTTTTTGGAATAACCTACGATTTCAATATTAATTTGAAAACACTGTGGAACTTTTCAATAAATTGACTTAACTATGACAGTAGCCAAAATGAAAAACATTACTATAGCACAGTATTCCCAAATTAATATTGATATCATAAGCTACTCTAAATTTAAATTAAAGACGCAGTATGTATATTTGTATGTAGAAAGATGACAGAGATGTGTCCAAGACATTAAAGATACGATAAATGACCGATACAATAGTAATAATAATAATAATTGATGATAATTGATGAGCAAGTGCTCTTTTAAGATTTTGATTTGAGTGGTTTTCCATCTGGTTATAGAAACTGAGCGCTCTTTCCTTGATGTAGTCAATAATGGTTGGGGTATTTGTTTCATTCATTATTTGATTATTTCTCATATACCATGGAGCATTTAGTATCATTCTAAGACTGGTGTTTTTTGATGTTGGTCTTGCACATATGCACCCATGCATATGTGAATATTGGACCTAATACTTGTTTGTAAAGTAGAATTTTGTTGTTCGTGTTCAGCTGGCTTCTTCTGCCTATAAGAGGCCATAGTTGACATCTTGTTTGTTTGGTTTTGGTTATCGTTTTTGCTATGTGTGTGTTATAATTGAGCTTTATATCCAGGTATATTCCCAGGTATTTAATTTCTCTACTCCATGGTATAGTGTTGTTGTTGATGGTTATTTCGTTGCCTGTTGTTTTCAGATTCCTTTGAAAGATTATTGCTTGGGATTTGTCTTCGTTTATTGTTGTCCTCCATTGTTTGAACCATTTTATCGTGTTGTCTAGGTGCGTTTGGAGTTCCTGTACCGCGTTCGTCGGACATCTTGATGTTGAGAGCAGTGCCGAATCATCTGCAAAGGTGGCCGTATTTAAGTATCTTGTAGGATTTGATACTGGTATGTCTGCTGTAAATATTGTATATAGGTGAGGTGACAGGCATGAGCCCTGGGGGACTCCCGCTGTTGGATGTTTTATTGAGGAAAGTGTGTTCTGGATGCTAACTTGAAAGCAGCGTCCTTAGAGAAAACTGTTCGTGATTTTTATGACGTGTGTTGGGTAATTGTGTATTATCATTTTATATATGAGTCCCTGCCTCCAGACTTTATCAAATGCCTTTGCTATGTCGAGAAATACAGCTGCCGTCACTTGATTTTTATTGAATCCGTCTTGGATAGTCTCAGTGACTCTTGAAAGTTGTGTTATCGTTGAATGTTCTTCTCTAAAAACCCATGTTGATCTTCTGGTATTATGTCTTGATTATCAGAGTGGTACTTTATCTTCTGTAGGATTATTTTTTCTATCACTTTGCTAATGGATGGTAACAGGCTTATGGGCTTGTAGCTGCTTGGTATTGTTTTTGGTTTTCCTGGTTTAGGTATAACTATTACTTTGGCATGTTTCCATATCTTTGGGAATGTTTGGAGTCTGATAACGGAGTTTGCTATTGCTAGAATTGACATTATTGCTTTTGGGGGGAGGTTTTGTAGTGATCTGTTGGTGATGTTGTCTATACCAGGAGCTTTTTTGGTATTTAATGCTTTAAGGATTGCTTTTAGGTTCTCGGCTGTGACTGGGTCGTTGCTAGGGGAGTGGGGTTCACGTATTTCTCTGCTTACTACTTTGTGAATCTGCACTACGTGTTGCATGTCTACTTCATCCAAGTTCGGAGTGAATTGCTCTTCTAGTGATTCCGCTAGAGCTTCTGCTTTTTCTTCTGCTGTGACTTGTGTGGAGTTATTGAATTGAAGTGGTGGGATTTGTATTTGTTCTCTTTTGATTGCCTTGATTATTTTCCATGTCTTAGAGGGCTCTGCACCTATTTCTTCGAGTGTTCTTTGCCATTCTACATTTTTCGGTTCCAGTAATTTCTTATTATGTACTTGATGTTGAAGGTTGTTTAGTATAGTTTTGTCTTCTCCTAGCTCTGTTCTTTTCCTTTATTAGTTCTTTAATATGATGTGGTAGACTACCTGATTTATATATCCTTTCTATTTTGATGGTGTTATTTTCAACAGCGTTTGTTATTTTATCTTGTAGTGATTTTATGGTCTGTTCTAATTCTGCAGTGTTTTGTATTTTAGGAACTGCAGTGATGGTTTGTTCTAGTTCTGTTTTGTAGCCGGCCCAGTCTGTCTTGAAGGTGTGATATGTTCTTTCGGTTATGTCTTCGTTCCAAGTTATTATAATTGGAATGTGATCAGAGCTCATGACACTTTCAGTTTCTATCTTTATGGTTTTGTTAATGTTTTTACTGATTGCTAAGTCTAATTGTCTAATTGTGTGCATCTAGCCCAAGGTGAACGTCGACAGACCAAAACAAAAAAAAACCAAGACGGTTCGGCAATGAAATGTTGTTTCATGTTATTCGTTCTATAAAATTGGTAGTACCATGCCTTGTGTCAAGTTTACGATAAAAATAGTGTATACTTCAAATTTTTTGACAGACTGTCATCGTGACACTTATACGACAATAAAAAGTTGATGTTTAACCAAATTGTCGTTCCACCTGTCATCGTGACAATACTTCGTTGTTGTGTATTCGTTCACACATAAACTTGTGAGAACGAAATGTCAGACTGAGAGTGCTTAACAACATTGTCTTTCCAATTGTCAAATGAAATTAACAACATAACATGATGAACTTTAACAAAACATGCTTTAAACTTACAGGTCATTGAGAGAATTAATTAATTTTCATATTACGCTTTAATAGTTGTATATATATGTACTTTGTAAAACCCAATCAAAAATCTTGCTGGCTCCTAATACCATTTAACCGAAAATGTACTTCTGATTAGTTTGTGCCAACCCGCATAG